>JAOBYG010918777.1:0-13438 GCA_025403545.1 Epizoanthus stellaris | reverse complement strand
GCCAAGCCGTGTTTCATAGCAAGAACAACCGCAGATGCTGATAAATCCATGCCTTTAGTTCTCCTGAGCGCAGGTCACCCTTACCAAAATATTTTCACTAAAAGTATACTTTAAGTATACTTTTAGTATACTGCATTCAAGGAAGTATAAAAAAAGTATACTTTAAAAGTACTTCAGCACATGGAGTACATTTGAAGTAGTCTGTATGAAGTATACTTTTAGTATGGTTGGAAGGAAACTCTTTTTAAAGTATATTTTAAGTGTACTGCAGTGAAAGCCAAAAAGAGTGTTAGCTGTTAAAGTATACTTTTAGTATAGTATTTGAAGTAGTCGTTTACACAGTCAAAGCTGTTGGCTGCCGATATTAACTATAATAAGCAGAAATAGAAATAAAAGACTTCAGTCGCCTTTGTGAAGTATACTTTAAGTATACTATTTGCGAATAACACCAATTTTGAGGGGTGGGCAAATGTTGTATTTAAGATACTCTAATACTTGAGCAGCCTGATGGGCCCATGTATAAGCAGGAAGGGGGCTTATAAACAGTTTTATGCAACTTGGTTGAAACAGTTTTGTGCAACTTGGTTGAAATGAAGCAATATTTATGTTGATCAGGCAGATTGAGATGATGCAAAGTGCATTTTCTAAATCATAATCACATATACATGTACTAGATAAAAAAATTATTTAATTTATTACTCATGTAGTGTATTACACACAGCAAAAATTAAAGTAGATTCAAGTGCAATTTGAAATATTAAGCACTTGTAAAAGTTTCAAAGACCACAAACTGTACCTTACTCTTTAGACCCATACAGTTCTGTTACTCTGAAAGTTCCACTTTAGTGGATTTTTTTTCAAATTGCTCTTGAAATTACATGTATGTTATAAATACATGTACAACACCAGACTTTTTCTATATCTTTCCTAATAATAAGTTAACAAATAGCTGGCACTTTCTTGTAATTATACATATAAAATAATCTACATGTACCAGTACAGTTAAGCTCTACTTCACATTGCAGAACTTGGTAATTCCATACAATCAAGTATATATACATGTATATATGATAATTTTTCATCATATGATCAGTCTTTTTCCATTCTGTTTGGAAATGTACACAAGAAAAAGAAATCTGTATTGCCCACATCAACTGCTACACACAAGGACATTATATCTGTAACTATGACTGCAACTGTTTGTCGGTCCCCACTTTTCTTGACTGGAACAATGTGTTCTACAGTAGCATTTGTATACTGGTCATTAGATAATGTAACATGCCTTGCAAGCTCTAGCTTACTAAGAACTGCAACATACTGACTTACAGTATCAGTACAGTACTGAAGAGAACATTTTAGAAAGTACTTAATTTGTGCATATTCAACAATTCCATTCCTTGAAAACTGAACAGTATAGCTATTTCTCTTTGTACAAAGCTTGTAGTCCTGTGAGTGGAACATTGTTCCATAGCTCAGAAGCCTTTTGAACTTCTTAGCTGAAATTATTGACCCAACCAGTTCATCAACAGCTGCTTTCTCTTCTCCAGTAAGATTGACATTCCTCATGCAGCCAACAGCATACAATTTTTCACTAATTAATTCTTTGCAGTGACTCAGGGCACGGCCTTCAGCAAGATGGTGGTAAAACATCTTTGCAGAAGAACCCACTGGTAATAATGGGATCAAGTTTGGGATTTTTTGCTGAACAAACACTGCTTGTGTGATCTGTGTGCCCACCATTTGTGTACCATGAAATAATTTCTGTAAATCTCCATTGTAGTCTTCAAACCAGAAGCAAGAATTAGCCCAAAGTGGCCCAAGATTTACGACACAGTTTGGAAGGTGAAGAAGTAAATGGATATTGAATGTTTCATATCTTCTACCATACAGTGCTTCCATGCGTGCACAAAAATGAGTCAGCATTAAAGAACTTTGCTTTATGTCATTACAGGAAATTGATTCCTGGAGTAACAAGTAAATAGCATTTACTAACAAAACATAATGCTGAAAATAATTATCTTCAAGCAATCCCCATAAACATGGTAGAGAATAAAACAATAAAAAAGAACGAAGTTCTGATGCCTTAAAATGAGCAAGATTTTTCAGTAGACTTCTTGTTGTTCGAGTGATAATATTCGGTGGTTGAATTTGTATGTATCGCTTGTCCAGTATTTCTTTCTTCTTAGTTCCAAGATACCATGGCTCATTACTGTACGTGTTGTCTGTCCACAGGTTTAATAGCATCTTAGTCACACCTATGAGCACACAATGCATGTAGTCAATAGCCATGCCTTTGATGATATCAAGTCCTGGCAGTAACATTGTCCATGAAATCCCTCTCACTCCTTTGACATGTTGCAAGCTCTGGTTTTTAGCTTCATGAGCAAATTGCACAGTTTTTTCATGTGTTCTTAAATTGGTATCTTTTGTAGTGTGAAATGGATAAGCATGTGTGTGTCCTCTTATACTGGTTTTCACAGTTTCACCTGGATGTAGACAACAAGGGCAGCCAAAAAACCCATTGAACTGTTGGAGGTTTTGAAACAGACACTTAGCAGGTGCATCAAAGGTACCACATAACATAATACACCTGAGTATCTTGTTTTCTTCATTACTGAATTTCACTTCCACACCTAAAAAAGAACAACATACTGTCAAGTTTGTTATATCTTCCACAAAGTACACAAGTTTCTATTTGGTGTTGACATCAGACGTGTAACAAAAATAACATGCACCAGCTGTATGCAACAGCTGGTGCACATGGAAATCTTGCAGCCCAGTAAACAAAATTATTGCAAACTTTTGGTGACAACATTCATACTAATATTTTTATAACTTCTAGATGTTTCCCAATCGGGCCAATGGATGTCTGCTGTAATTAAACTTTTGAACCCGCATTTATATGAACAACATTTATTCCCATTTGTTTTCATAACCTTTAAAGGTTTTAAATTAAGTTTGTGAGTTAAAACATATTTAAAAATATGTCAGGTAAGGTAGCAGTATTTGGGAACTCTGCAAATTTTTCAAAACAGCTTGCATGATATTGCAATCATGTCTAATCACATGTGTTTGAAGACAACTTAGTTAACTTTATACTATGATAAAATGGAAGGGAAAGTTTGACATTTTGCATGAAAAGCACATGCCTTGGATATATACATTAGCCATATTTGGATGCATGATAACATGATTGACAGAATTTTAGCCAAAAGTTAAAGGGGCATGTTAAGGGGACTTTGATGTCGTTCTGTTGCAATGAATGCACAATAAATCACTAAGCACAAAAAAACCAAATGTGACAAATGTACACCAGTACCATGCACATGGCATAATAAAATAATACAGTGTGGACAAAGAACGGTTGTAGTACCTTTGTTATAAAGTTCTCTCAAAGACAACATAAAAGGCTCCATGAAAGTTCGGAAGTCAGGTTTACCAGGTCCAAACCATAAGCCTGCAAACAGCCTGTATTTCCTGCTAAACCTGTATAATAAAATAAATAAATAAAATTCCAATAAAACAAGCAAACCTGACATGCATAAAATAATCCAATTCTGGATGGATAGATTTACCACATATAGGTGTAACTATGTACTCTAAAAATCATCTCTTTGCCCAGCTAGGTACATACAATTACATTTGTACATGTATCATAAACTTGCAATAATACTTGCCCAGGGCTTATTTTTGTTCAAAGGGCTTTTTCAGGGGGAGCTTCTTTTCTGGGGGCTCATAATTGGAGGGAATTTGCATCTTGAAAATGATCCTTTTTTAAGTACATGAGTATACAAATTAAATGTAAGCTAATGGGCTTATTTTCGGGTGGGATTATGCTTGGAAATAGTTCTGCGTTTGAAATGTTTGTGCTTATTTTTTTGGTGGAGGAGACTTTATGGAGTGATTCTGATGTGACTTGGAGGTATGTACCTATACTATTTACTGAGCTGCTTTATAGTTTTGATTCAGTATTTTTATCACTGGGATGTGGAGATGCTTGGCATGTTTCCTATGATCATGCTTTTGGGGATAACATTTACCAGTAGAAAGAATGGGGATTTAATATATGACCATGGGTCTAGACAAAAATGGCCACTTTTTTTCAGAAAAGAGTTATACAGGGTTACATAATTATAATAAACCCCTTATCTTCTGGTCCCTTGACACTCTAATATATTGGAGTTCCACTGTAATATAATTTAAGTCTAAATTTCCCCCCTTACCGTTTGTTGGGAGGCAACTCATTTATTGTCATATAAACTGGCCACAGTCCAAAGTTTGATGAGCGGAAAATAGAGACACCATCTGTATTTATCATAAATGACAAGTGGATCTCCTTCTGTTTTGCTCCCATTGCTGTACCTTTGAAATATCCATCACAGTCAAAATGTTGCTTGTAAAGTTCACCATCCAAGACATCTTCAATGTTATCCTTGGAGTGTTTTATTCTAGTCTGACGATAATTTAGCAAGTCTTTAACACCCTGACCTACAAGTATAAATATAAGTAATGCATCAATGTAAAACATTGATGTTGATGTTATGTCAAGTCATAGTAATGCATAGAATCATTTAATGTGTTTTACAATGCTTGTAAGCTGTACAATATAACTACAAGAGGAAAATTCTACAGGGTTAACTTTCAGCTAATCTAAATGTATACTACCAGTTGATTGAAACAACTTATATTAGCAAGAAAAAATATTTTTTAAACTGCTGCAAAATTATTTGAATCAAACAGTTTACTTAGGACACACATTTTAATTTTAATCAAGTTAAGACTACATTGTTGTGATATATATTAGCATGTTTAAGTTTTTTAAGAATACACAGGGCCCCAATGGATAAAAGTCTGATCCTAGTTGCTGAATGGGCCACCCTGTTAAAATAAAGTTTACTACTAGTACTACTACTACTATTTGAGTCCAGACTAAATAAATAGACATCCAAATCGCTCATAGTCATATCTTGTTCATTGCTTACCTCTCATTACTGCTTGCAGCTGGTTCACTAATGGAATTATGATAAAGTAATTCACTGCTTCCTTCTTTGTCAAGTCCAACATACAGGAAGAGTTAGTGCACATCTGGGGTTTATTAGTTCCAAAGTACTGGTAACAGAACGAACAGTAGTAGTGAGGTTGTATTGGATTTTTTATTGTTCTGAAGAACCGGTGAAGCAATTTTGTAGTACCTTTGCATACGTTTGGTACCAGGCAATGCAGTTCAATTAAAGTTAGAAGATCTGCAAGAGCAACTCCAGAAAGTCCATGCCTCACAGCAAATGAAATTATGAGAAGCATGCTGACTCCAAGTGTAATTGAAGCACCCTCGTATAATGGCTGGTTTTCATTTTCATCCAGAAGAATTCCTGTCGATTCTTTACTACTACAACCATCCGTGTTATCTTCTTCATCAGATTCGTCAACTTCATTTTCATCAAGGACATCATCTGCAAACTTCACCGTGGGATCAGTACGAGGATCGTAATTACATGTTGCGGGATCTGTTACGCCTTCTGGATCAATTTCTTCGAATTCGAAGTGAGACGGCATTGTTTCAAATGATATATGCTCTTCTTGACACTCGGAAAGCCCAAAGCCGTCTGTTAGATCAAGTTCTGTAGAGTTGCACAATAAAGAAGGATTGGGAATAAATGTTTCTGAAGTTTCTGAGGAATCTTCGTTATGAGTTATACCACTCATCCGTGTCAGTGTACATGTACTGCTATCAAATATCGAGTCGCCATCATAATCGCCATCATCACTTTCCAGTTGCAGGTTTACTTCTGCGTCCATATGATCAGTTGAACTTTTGCTCCAGTTATACATTGTAGTTCTTGGCACTTTCCTCGACGGTTCAGACAAATATTGCAAGTAAGGCCCCCTTTGGCTAGCAGAAGTGCTTCTACTATGTGATTCTCTGCCTCTTGTTTCTTCCTCCATTTTGACTGTGACGATACGGGTCTGTGAATATAGATGAGCCCGCGATAAGATGCGGCGATCATGAAGCATGAACAATTCAATGAAGATGCGTGACGCTACAGTACGTTAGATTTTGACCTTTACTCTTTTAGTTTAGTTTATTATGTTGAAAAATGAAATTTACAAATGTCGCACGGTCTTTCCATCGGGATCAAGGATGTCTCGTGTTCACAGTTCAGTCGATAGTTGATCTTAGAAAAAATGAAAATCAATGCAGCGTTTATTAATACTTGTCAGTTTGCGAGCGTGCTGGAGTACCACTTTCCATTGACGAATAAGCTATGAGACTAATGCCCCATGGGATCAAGTTACCAGCGCCCGCGCAAATAGGCACTTAATGTCTTCATAAATTATTACAAAACTTGACAGGCCTACTAATTAGCTTAACAGTCTTACTGCACTGGTGAGAGCGCGCGCTGAATTTCAAGAAGGTCCAAGCTAGTACATTTATATTACTATAGTACGTTTACTTCCAAGTCAAGTGCAATCATGGCAAGAAGAACAAGTGGTGCACCAACTCGATTAGAAGATCAAGGTAACAAATTTAAAATGTTTTTTTTTCGAATACACGTAATATGTCAGAATCAAGTGTTATAATTTAATTTATAGTTTAAGTTTTCATACTGGCCGGTACTCCTGTAAATATTTTTATGGGGAAATTGAATTTATGCCTATATAGTAAAACATGTCTTAGAAAATGGCCGAGCTCATTTAATTTTAAGCATTGCATGCTGTAAAACATTGTCAAAACAGAAGTCAAAATCGAGATTCTGCATAATCAAGTGACTGCTACTTTTGGCGGGCTTTTGTAACAATGTTAGAGAGACGTTTTATAAACATTTTCTTTATTCGCTATCAGTGATTTACGCAGATATGCTTTCACTATCACGTTTTTATTATATATAGAATATACACTGGTGCAGTATGTGGAAGATGGGGTGCTGGAAGTGCGAAAGAAAGAAGAGGTGAAAACGCGGGAGGACGGTATGAAAGAAGTGAGATACGGACATAAAGGAGAATACTATCTCTGCACCGTAATTTTGGAAGGGGGTAAGTATCATTGCATATACTGATATAGCCGTGACAATTTAACAAAACACCGCACACACAATACATGGAAAGACTGTAAATTTCTACAGTAAACAATATGAATTATAAAACGTCCGAATATAGGCCAATTATTAGGACCATTATTTTGCAAGTGACAAGATGTAATATTGGTACTTTACCTATATTTATAAAACGTTGTGTGCACAGGCCAATGCAAGAAAATGGACATGCAGTCACACAACACATATTGTGATTTTGTTCCTTCGTTGTCTGGATTATTTATTTATTATTATTACCGTGTACTCGTTTGAGCGACTTTGGTTACAAAAACGATATGTTACAATACATAGCTAGGAATCGATAAAAATATGATAATATACCAATAAGATCAGAAATAAGAATACAACAATTAATATAAACCAAAAAAACCCAGTGTTCTTGATTAGTTTGTGGTTGTCTGATCGACTATAAGTTTATAGCCGTCAATTATATTAAATAGAAATTTTGCACATATAATGATATATCAAGAATACTTTCATCTTGACATCAATCATGTGTAACAAGTATACAAATAAATTGTATGGGTCAAGCTCGCTAAAATTACTATTCACCTTATCTAGAAACTGTTGCCGGGGTTCGACTGTAACTTCAAATTGAAAAACGACGAGCATAAAATATGCAGCATGTGTTTGTAAGGTCAGTTAGATTTTAGTTTAACATATACTGATTTAGTGTATAGATTCATATATCAGTGGTATTTGCTTTGAACATCTGCAGATGACAAGGATCTACTGATGCGACGAAAGAAAGCGATGGAGGACTTGAAAAAACCAGCTACAAAGTCAAAAAGCAAAAAACAAAACACAACCACAAATGTAAACACTCACAAACAACAGGCAGCACCAAAAGCTACAAATGCATCAAAAAAATCCGCTAACAAAGAGAAACAGAAAGTAACAGATCCAGAAAAGGAAAGGCAGAAGGCAGAAAAGGAGAAAGCCAGAATTGAAAAAGAGAAGGCAAAGGAACAGAAAGACAAAGAACGGGCAGCGTTGGAAGAAAGGGACAGAATATTTATGCAGCGATTCAGCGCTGCTGAACATGAACAAGATGATGGAACAACACAACATCCAGATCCTGATGACTTGCAGATGACCGAAGACAATAATACGGATAATGATAGTGGTCTTGAGGAGACCGGCTTCGCCAGAGATATTGTGAGTGACACAAACTGGCTAATGCAGACAACTCCCTTTTCTGCAAGGTCAAGTTCCCAGTCAACTGCGAATGCTTTGCGATCCTCATCACAAAGTCCCCCTTGGCCACGTGCACGTGCACGTGCAACCACTGGTGGAAAAAGACCAAAGCCTTGGAGTGAGCTAACTGCAGGCAGTCGACCAATTGTGGGCGGCAAATTCCCTTGCACACGTGCACTGCAGCCTGATACACCCACACTGTCCCAAATGCACTGTGAACAGTGTGTCAAATTGACCAAGACCGTGCATAAACAACAGAAAGAAATCGGGGATCTCAAAGCTCAAGGTACACTATAAATAAATAAAATATCTTCGTTATTCGAGATCCAGCTAGAGTACAGTTTATTAAAAACTGTGGTGGCACTTATAAATGTAGTATATGCATGTTAACACATTTACATGAGAAGAAGCGAAGGAAAATATGCGTCTGCGGGCAGGCTAATACATATTGGTACTATAAGAACCATCAGTCCTGGAAAATTTTGTGTGGTCTCAAAATTTTGCAGGCTTGGTTCTGTTTGAAGCGGACATGTAGTTATACTATGATATATGGGCTCCGATATCGACAATATATAGTCCAAATTGAATAAAAAAAATTAGTTGGTTAGCATCCCCGCCCGACCATTAAATTTTTGAAAAAAGGATGCTAACCAACTAATTTTTTTATTTGGCCATATCTCTTCAATTCACAGATTTTACCGTTCGCTACCACTATAATATAAGTAATTATATATTAAAATTCAGTGGGATTTAAAGTATATTTTAGACAAAACAGACTGTATAAATTGAGTTGTTTGTAGATTTTGCTTTCTAGATTTTGAGATACTGAAGAACATTTTTAGAGTTCCAAAGATTAATATAGCTGGTGGCATGGACAGCCCACCTCCGCCCCCTCCTCCAAATGGGTTCCTCGAGAAGGTGCATGTATTGTTCAATTTCACCTGCTCGGCCCAAGGTTTACATAAACTAACATACAGTCAGCTAGTACTGTACTGGTAGAGTATGAAATTAATATATTATAGATGATAATATTATATTTTGAAGTTAATAAGTAATAACATTTTAAATCTTTCTTTCTTATGCAACGATCCGGTCAACAGTTCAGCAGTTACTAGCAGGAATCACACTACCAAGCATGACGTGTGATAATAAACCACGACCGGGAAAGATAAGCCGCGATGTGGCTGAAGCATTCAAGGTATTGTCAATTAGCTTCAATCAATCAATCAATCAATCAACTTTATTTCATCACATAAGTCATAACAATGTATTAATTACAGTATTTTATAAAGGTGATGAGGAGTCTACTGAAAGCATAGAATGCTTGTATGTTGTAGACCCCTTGTAATATTAACTAACTATTTGTTGTTATAAAGCGAATATTATTAATGAAACTAATATTATAATTATTAGTAAGAAAGTAAAAATAACATTAATTATAGTTGTTGGTAAATAACCAATTTCTATAATTTCAGTTAACTTATGGGATGAAAGTTGAAATCATTCACAAATTAAGTGCTGCCATTTTCTGAGATCAAATTATTCTTGAGAGCCTTTTTGAAAATATTTAAGGATTTACATTTTGTTGCCAGGTTACTATACTTGTTCCATATTTTTGGGCCAGTGAAAGAGATTGAAAATTGGCCTAGTTTTGTTTTCTTGTAACAGATGTGGTATTTGTGTGATTGCCTAGTATGATGACTGTGAATATGATTATTAAGCCTGAATATAGTACTAAAATTACTTGGTAGTTGGTTTGCATTATATTTGTACATAAGTAAAGCAACTTCTAATGTGTTAATATCATATACGTTCAGTAGACCTTCTTTCTTGAATAGTTGTGCAGTGTGACTTTGGTAATCAGAATTTGTGATAATTCTTATAATTCGTTTTTGTAAAAGATGAATTTTTCCAATTCTAGTAGGGTAGTTGCTTGCCCAAACTATGTTTCCATAGTGAATATGAGGGTAGATTAGAGTAAAATACAGAGTCTTCAAACTATGTTTAGGTAAGAAAAAACGAACTTTAGAAATTATTCCAATGCTTTTTGATATTTTTGAGGATATATGATTGATTTGTTGCTTCCAGCTTAGATTGCTATCTATTATAAGTCCAAGGAATTTTGTTTCGTTTACTAGTTTTATTGATTTATTATCAATTTCTATATTAAATGAATTTGGATTTATTTTCTTACGGTTTGTGAATATCATGTAGTTGGTTTTGTTAATATTGAGTGACAATTTATTTGTTTTGAACCACAGAGATAGTTTAGCAAGTTCTCTATTAATGGCTTCATTTATGTTTGCAAGATTTTTTGATTTGAAGGTTATGTTGGTGTCATCTGCAAAAAGAGTAAATTTGAATATTTTTGATGAATTACAAACATCATTAATATAAATTAAAAAGAGTAAAGGACCAAGTATGGAACCTTGGGGGACACCACATGTTACATTAGAATACTTTGATTTAGTACCATTATAATAAACAAACTGTTTTCTATTAGTGAGGTAGTTTTGAAACCATCTTAAAGGGATTCCTCGAACACCATAAAATTCTAGTTTTTGGAGAAGGATATTGTGGTTGATAGTATCAAAAGCTTTAGATAGGTCTAAGAATATTCCAACAGTATGATAGCCTTCATCAATAGAAGAAGTGATTCTTTCCATAAAATCACACACTGCTAAAATTGTTGAATGTTTGTTTCGGAATCCATATTGACTATTATTTAGTATTTTGAATTTGTTTACGTAGGAAATAAGTCTATTGTATACTATTTTTTCATAAATTTTAGAAATACAAGGTAGGATGGAAATTGGTCTGTAATTATTAAATATGTCTTTATTGCCGGATTTAAACAGTGGAATTATTTTTGCAATTTTAAGATTTTCTGGCACTACTCCAGTTGTAAGTGAATTATTTATTAATATGCTAAGGGGATGCGATAAAATCGAAATTGCAGATTTAATCACTTTTATATTTAAGTTATCAAATCCACAGCTATTTTTGTTTTTGATAGAAAGTGCAATTCTTTCCACTTCATTAGCTGTAGTTGGATCAAAAAATATGCTGCTATTGTAGGAATCTTTGGATAGAAATGATTTAATGTCTATATTAGTATTTTCAATATTTTTTGCTAAGTTATGTCCAATATTAGTAAAATAATCTGCAAACTTATTAGCAATTTCTTTGTGGTTTGTAATTGTATTATTATTGTAATTGAATGTATCTGGATAATTTTGCTTACAAGTTTTCTTTCTCAGGAGATTATTTAGAATTTTCCATGTATTTTTTGCATCCATTTTTGATTTTTCAAGACAACTGGAAAAGTAATTTCGTTTTGTAATCTTGAGAAGATTATTAAGTTTATTTCTGTATTGTTTGAATCTTGATTTGTTCATGTCTGTAGGTGCTTTTACAAATTTTTTATAAAGAAAGTTTTTTCGTTTTATTGATTTCATAATTCCTGCAGTAATCCAGGGTTTTGTATTTACTTTTTTATTACGCATTAGTTTTAGAGGGAAACAAGAATCGTAAACTTTAGTAAGGTGTTCTACAAAAGCATCATATGAATTATTGACTTCTTGCTTAGAAGTCAAGTTAACAAAGTTTGTTTTTTTAATTTCTTGAACAAATTTTTCAGTGTTTGAATCGTTAATAATTCTGATAAAGGTATGTTTCTTTCTACTCTTATTATCATGAATGGGTACTTCTGATTTGTTTATATGAAATATGGGTATGTGGTCGGATATGTCTGAACATAACAGACCACTGAAAGTACAAGTATTTTGCATGTGAAATATATTGGTGAAAATATTGTCGATGAGGGTAGAGCTGTGGTATGTTATTCTAGTAGGTTTACTTATAGTGGGAATTAGGTAAGAAGAATACATTAAGTCTAAAAACTGGCTTGTTTGATCGTGATTTTCAATATTTAGAAGGTTTAAATTATAGTCACCTAGGATATAACAGTTCTTGTTTTCGCTACTTATTTTTGTGGACAGTATTTCTATTTCATTCAGGAAGTCTTTAATGTTGCTATTAGGGGGTCTATAAATTACTCCTACTAATGTGTTTTTGGATTTTTCATTCATGATTTCAATAAAAATTGACTCCATTGATGTAAAGTTAGAACCAATATCATTTCTTTGTTTAAAGTTTGTATTATTTGCTATGTACATTCCCACACCTCCACCATTTCTGGTACATCGGTCTTTATGAATGAATTCATAATTAGGAAGGTCTACTGGGATGGAATGTTCATGAAGCCATGTTTCAGATACACCAACAATATTAAAATTCAAATTGATCGAGTCTAACATGTTGCTGATTGAGTCTAAATTTTTACTTAAGCTGCGAGCATTGATATGTAATAAAGAAAAACTGTTCGAGGAGTTTATATTATTAGTAGTAATTAAGTTGTTCAACTCATTATCAAGAAAGTATTTGTCTTCTTGTGTTGTTATTAAGTCATCATGTTCTGAATTGTTTAAAGAATCTGTGTATTTGTCATATAGAATAAAAGGATTAATGTGTAATTCATTCATACGTTCATAATTACCTATCTGAGATGGACCAAATTTGAATTCATTCATGGCCATATGGAACTCGTAATCGTTTAAATGAGAAAGTGGCAAATCTGACAGTGAGCAAGTACATGCACCACAGCAATTTAAGTTTTGATTATCTGGCTTCCAAGTTTTTAAACATTTAGAATGAAATTTCTTATGGCAGCAATTACAGGTACATAATTCGTTTTCAATAATTTTACAACAACTGGAACAATATAAACGCGTTGAAGGCATAATAATAAGCCAAGGTAAAGGCTAATTTTGGAGCAGTTATTTTAAAACTGTTCATCGCCCGTATATGTTTTATATTGGCTTTATTGGAGTATAACCCATAATGAGTTGTTTCCAGCTAACACTTACAGATAACAAGAACAATACTAACAATGATAATAATAATAACGTAATTCGATAAATTTATAACGATAATAATTATAATGTATATTTATATAAATGTATGTACTAGGTAATGTATTAATCTTTGTTACTCAATAAACTAAATAAATCTTGTTCATGACTGATAAATCTTTCATGTTGACAAGATAAATGAATACATTTTTCTTATCAAAATGTTTGAAATTTCGA
>JAOBYG010918666.1:0-13441 GCA_025403545.1 Epizoanthus stellaris | reverse complement strand
GAGAAAAAAATCTGATTGTAAAGTGTTGGAATTTTGTTCCAGAGGCAATCTATTGGAAGTAAATTCTCACTTGTTTATATTTCTCGCTGTATAAATGCAAAAGTGTTACATAAGTACGGCAGTGGAGTTCAGAGAGATAACAATATATTATAACTTATCATTTTCTCATACACTGTATATATATGTAGAAATGATGCTTTACTATTAGAAAATGCATTTATTAGAAAATTCCAACCCTAATTTTCTATGATCTCCTTAAAAAAAATGGGTTCCCATGATCATGATTGTTGTCTATGAAGTTGTTAGTCCATTCGGTGTGGCGCCTCATGGACTAACACTTCGTAGACAACGCCACCTCATCGAATAACTGTTAAATATATCACTCCAAATCTTCTGTAAGTTGGAGTCCCGGGGGGGGTGTTTGAACCCTTTGAACCACCCTCCTATGGGCCTGAACTCAACTGTTGTGTTCAGAAAATAACTTCATCAACTTGTTACAATGAGTGTTTTATAGTGGACTTGGCAAAATTTCAACCCGAGTTGCTTTTGTGCTTTACAAAATCATAAGCCACACATTAAATTATTTAGTATGTAATTCTTTCACAGGAATTTTCTGTAGTTTTGACATTACTGCAGAAATGCATTACACTCACCAGTATCAGTGCATTATCCTCCCAAACAAAACTGCCTGGAAAGCAATTACAAACACTGTTTGACCAAAACATTTGTTGTTTTAATTCTCTGACACATCGCCAACACACCACTGATATACCACTGATATACCACTGATGTGTCACTGATACTCCAATGACATGCCACAGGCATCCCACTGACATGCAATCGACATGCTTAACAATTAAGCGTATCAGCAGAATGTCATCTGGCAGTGGAGACCTTACCACCCTGTTAAATGTTGAAAGTATAAAAAATCTGTCACCAGAAGAGAAAGCAAATGCCATCAACACGGCTTTCCTCGAGCGTCTGGAGGAATATCACCAGCCTGGTCCCCAGTCTCCCTTCCCTTAGAGGAACATTCTCCTGTATTCTTGCAAGTGTCAGGGATGAAGGTCTTCAACATGTTGTCCAAACTTAAACCCAGCTAAAGTGTCTGGCCCTGATGAAATACCAATTGAAACTGGTTTCTGAATGAATATGCAGAGATACTTACATGTACTTATCCTATTAGTAGAATTCTAAGTGCCTCATTCAGAGAACAACGTCTGCCCAGTTCATGGAAGCTGGCGAACATATCACCATTACCAAAGAAAAAGCCTGTCCTTACCCTGCAGAAAGATCTAAGACCAATTTAGCTAACTCTATGTATCTCGAAGGTGGCCGAAGAATTAGTTGTGCATGACTACATCAAGCCTGTCGGGTTGAAGGTCATCAACCCCCACCAGTTTGGCGCAATACCCAACTCGTCAACCACCCTCACCTTGATTAGTATGATCCACAACTGGTCACAAGGAACTGAGGGCAATGGCTCCACTGTGCCGAGAGCCATTCGACTACCACAAGGCATTCAGTCTCATAGATCACAGTATCCAATATCAACAAATTATGCCAACTAGCATTTAATTAACTGGATCATTGACTTTTTGACCACCACGTACCATAGAATCAAGCTCGGGGAGGGGTGTTACTCAGATGAGAAATGATTTAGACATTAGCGACCCCAGCTTGTGGATATTCGTCGATGACACGACTGCATCAGAAGTAGTTAAAAAGGGTGAAGACAGCCAAGCCCAATCCATCGCAGATAATGTTTCTGAATGGTCTATTGATAATAGAGTCCAGAGCTAAACTCAGATAAATGTAAGGAATTCCGTATCTCATTTGCCAGAAATCCGCCAGATTTTATGCCAGTTATCGTAAAATTAATGGCAAAGCCCTCAAAGTTGTCTCGAGTACTAAATTACATGACCTCACCATCAGCAGTAACCTAACCTGGAATGAACATATTAGAGAACTAATGAAGAAAACTTCAAAGATGCTGTACTTCCTAATGCAACTTAAGAAGGCCAATGTTCCTGCCCAAGACTTAACACTTTTTTACACAACATGCATTAGATCTGTACTTGATTATGCCATTCCAGTCTTCCACTATTCTTTGCCAGGCTGCTTAATGAATGAACGCGAATGCTTACAAAAGAGGGCTTTGTCAATCATCTACCCCTAATCTCTCATGAATCTCTCAGTAGACTCAATATCGAACCTCTCTATAATCACCACAAAGAAATCTGTAAATCCCTGTTTGACTCAATCGTGGAAAACAAGGATCACTGTCTGCACTACCTCCTTCCTGAAAGCCACTGTCCTAAGTACAATGTAAGACACTCCTGTCCTTTCAATCTGACAAGATGTAATACCAAAATAATGTTTCAGAAATAGTTTTAATTATTATCTTATTATCTTATTCTTATAAATTTAGCTTGATCTCCTGTAATGATTTTTCTCTAGTTTTGTGATGCATATAACGTAAATTAGTTTTGTTGTCAATCTGTGCAATTCAGCTCCTGGCTGCAAGGTATATTTTATGAAATAAAGTTATTATTATTATAATTATAACACACAAATTTGTTGAAATGGCCACCAATGTGTTGCCGATGCATGGCCAGTGCACAACTGACACACAGCTGGTGCATGTTCAACCCACGGCTGATGCATGGCCAACCCACGGCTGATGCATGGCCAACCCACGGCTGATGCATGGCTGACACATGATGGCCAGCATAGTTTCTAGTGTGAGGTATGGTGTGGATTCTTTACCTTTATTTCCTATTGGAGTGCCTCCTGTTGCCTTCAATTGGTTATTACCAGTATTCAGACAACCTGAAATCTACAGTTCTAAAGCTGATCAGCTAAGTGTCTATCTGTGTTAAACATAACATTAAATATTTTATTTTATATCATGAGCAGCTTGAGCCTACCACCAAACATCTGTCAGTTATATATAGCAACTTTTTGTGACTTTATGGGTTCTTGATAATTACTGATTGTGATTACAGATTGAACTGTTTTCCTGGTACATGCACCCACATGTAGATATATAATTTGGTCCTCTAGAACTCAGTACTAATACTGTACACTGCATTGTTACTTGGTTCACCAGTAACAGTTTCAGTGATATATATAGCATGTTATCTCTCCGTCTGCATTTTGCTACTGTACATAATTATGTACATTGGTAAATAATGAACTGCTTTTACTTATTTTACTGTCAGTAATATAAGGTGGCCATTTCAGCAGGGTGGCCCATTCAGCTGTGGGGCTGGTATCCAAAGTGGCCACTGCCATTTATTCATAAACTGTTAAACAACAGTTGCCTGAAATAAAAGTAATAATTTTGTTCTTGTTTTTTCAGCTTCGTAGTTTATTTGTTGCAACTTGTGAGCCAGAGGTGGTGAGAGCAATTTGGGACATTTATCTGCTGGAGTCTGACCCATTTTTGGTCTTTTTTCTCATCCTTGTTATGATAGTCAATGCAAGGTAAGTGTACTTGCACACTTGCTGATAGCAGCTTTGCATCAATGCATACCTAACTAAAACATTAGCCTTCTTACCTACTTAGGTTGTTGTTTGGTATCATTTTGTGCATTACAGCCTTACAAAGCCAAATTAAACTTTGTTTTTACTCTGTGTGAGTGCCTCTATTCATTTAAATTTTAATATATTTCTGTTATTGGCATTCTAAAGCTGAAATAAAAGTTTCATTACTATATGCATACAGACTGTTTGTGACTTGTTACATGGCTTAGTTTGGCCATCTTAAACCTGTTTGGTTGATGTGACTAGTGGCCTGAATTCTTTGTTCTCCAGCCCTCTAAAGTACTTGGGGTTAGGATTCCATGTTCATAAAGTTTCTGTATTCATGATGTCTGCTTACATAATAAACATTCTGGCTTTGCAAGCGTTTACACTTAGTAACGAATCTGGAATAGTCCAATAACGCATGTTCCTCATTAGTTTTGTATTTGCATATTGGCGTGGTGACATAGAAGGGATCCTGGACAGGACTTTAATGTTTGAGTGAATCCGGAAGACTTTGTTTACACAAAAGGTTCCACTTGCAATTGCGGATTCGTTTTGATCCCGTATTCATTAATATTCTTCCGGATTCGCTTCAATGAGTGTAAACGGTTTTCTGACTCCACAACAAAATGATCCTGGTTAGCCACAAATCCGGAATATTTTGCCCAAGTGTAAACGTAGTCTGAGAAACAGTTTCCCTGTAGTCTGAAATAACCTTTAAATAGATTTCAAACTGCAAGGGCTTTTCTGATTGGACTAATAAGGTTACACGACTACTTGGAGAGAACTTCAAAACGTATTTTTCAAATGTTTTTTAAAGATTTAAGAGTCAAACAACTTTTTGTGAATTACACTTAAATATGCATAAATTAGCATATCTTTTCAGGCTTGGACAGTTAAAACTTTTTAAACATAAAAATATATATCTGTAAACAAATTTGGAAAAAACTGTATGTCTTGAGTTAATTGATTTTCTGTTAATTTTTGAGAGTTGTCTATTTTTTGGAGAATCGTCTATTGCTCAATAATTGACAGCTGTCAAACTATATCAAAATTAGATCAGGCCAGTTGCAACTTTGTCAAATGAATCTGGTGGCTTCTCCTAGCTCAGTTCAGTTAAATGACAAAAAAAATCATGGAAAAAGGTACCTTACTGGACCAATCAGAATGCCTGAAAAGGCCAGAAAAGCAAATTCTCAAATTTTAATATCATTTGAAAGATTGAAGATATTGACCTGAAATTTTTATTTTGAAAAATCTGTGAACATGTTGCATGACACCAATTTTTTGTGAGGAAATCTAATTCTGAAAACCCACTTGAGTGTACTTACTACCTTACCAGTAGTTCCAGTATAAAAGGGAAAGCCATTCCACTTTTCTCACCTTGCAACTCGAAATTTGAAATTCAAAATGTAGAGCAATAGAGAAGCAAGCGAGTGTTGTAGAATATTACATTTCTTATGCTAAAATGTTTACAAATAAATGAGAGAAAAGTAAACAGAAGGAAGCTAATATCTTAGTAATGATTAGCAGAAGTGTTATAACTGTCTACTTTCACTTGAGGAGTTGCTGAGAGTTTGGCTTGAATTTAACCAGACAGAATATGTCGGGGCGAACACAAGCAGAGCATTGCATGTTGTGGAGCTGTGACAGATATGTTCACTCCACAGAGGTTGAGTGACAATTGATAGTGTCATTGGCCTGGCCAAGACCCTTTTACATTGGGACTTCTTGTGTAACATCCAACAGGACAAAATTGTGTTAGGTCAGTGAACCATTAATATGGTTATAATGTGCAGTAATTCATTAAATAAACTTCGATTCTTGGGTTTGCATTGCAGAGATTCAATATTTGAATTAGAGCATGAAAGCAAAGCTGAAATCTTAGGTAAGGTAGCTCTTACATACATGTATAGTTGGAGATACTTCTTCTACATTGTTTTCTGTTGATTTATGAATTAATCATGTACTGTAAGTAACTATTTTCTTTGTAACCACTGTTCTATTTCGTGTCCCACAAGAAATGCTCAACTCATTTCCTGGCCAACTGGGTGAAGAGGACATTGAGGATTTCTGCTCGTTAGCACAGTATTATGCATCAAGAACTCCACAGTCATTTAGAAAGGTACACTGCACATTCTATGTCAATGTTTTTTGCCATGTGAGCAGTACTCTTAGGGGTCCAGCTCAGGTGAATGGTCCTCCTTCTTCAGCAAATTCAGCAGTTAACCATTAATTCATGGTGAATAACAGATGAAGCCTGTGTGCATTGCCTGTGTGTCACTGCAGGTCTTATGGTTTACAATAGTTTACAATGGCATTTATCTCAACTTCATCTTTACAGGAATATTACAATGAGCTATTTGGTATGAAGACCTTGAATGCTCCTAATGTGGCTCAAGCTCTTTGCCTGCCGGTATTGATATCAGAACTACTGGAGGCCAACCAGTCAAATGGGGTACAGACTTTTTCTTGTATTGTAGAGAATGACACTTAATTCATCCCACATGATGTTTTTAGTTTTTTCCTGATGTTCCCTCTAGTCCCATAAATATACACAGCAGCACTTTGTGGTGATGGGTCCAGGCCCACAGCAATATATAATATCACTCACTCAAATATACACTGTGAAAGTATCAGTGACACTGGTGAAGTGTTGAAAATACATGTGTACAAGGAGTGAATGAAAATCTGGTGTACATACATCTATTTACAATTCCTATAGGCAAATTTTTGTTCTTGAAAAATTAGCAGTTCAGTTAGTGTGCCAGAACCACAATGAACTGAGTCTATCACTTGACAGTTAGTATACCCTTAATTACCATAATCACAATGAACTGACTCTATCACTTGACAGTTAGTATACCCTTAATTACCATAATCACAATGAACTGACTCTATCACTTGACAGTTAGTACATACCCTTAATTACCATAATCACAATGAACTGAGTCGATCACTTGACAGTTAGTACATACCCTTAATTACCATAATCACAATGAACGTACATAACTCTCATCCTTATAAGGAAAGTATTTCACTAAAAATACAATCTCTATTCATTGTCATTCATTGTCCATTTCAAGAGAAATTCATTTCTAGTTGAACTCACAGAAGCTTGAATCTTGAATAAAATCTTAAGAACCTTGTTTACAGTCCTAGAATAATTCTTTACATGTATCACAGGGGTACAGACACGTTCTAGGCTGATTTAATATTTGAATAGTTGATTGTCATGTGTGGTTCATGTGGCAAAACAAATGCTGTAAGCTGGGAGGTATCACTGACTTCTTCTTGACAGAAATTATTGGGATAAAGGAGGTACAAATACTGTTTCCTTCCCTTGTGGGGGGTATGGATGTATTTTCTGGAATGCACAAACAGTTTTTTTTAATTAAAATTTTAATTTGTGATGTTATTTCTGTCTGTATTTCGTGTTGTTCAAGGTGTGAACTCAAGGTGTTTGAATGACTTGTGAAATCTTATGACTTGTGAAATCTTGAGACATATAATGACTTGTCACTGTTCCTTTCTTGCTTACAGAAAGATGACGTGAGGTTCTTTGTAGTGGACTGCAGGCCTGCTGACCAGTACAACAGTGGCCACCTTCCCACAGCTTTTCACTTGGATGCTAACTTGGTATAATTTTTGTTGCAATGTGATGTGTCAATTATAGGTTAATAAATAATAATAATAATAATAATAATAATAAACATTAATTTATATAGCACTATTTCCACAAGTTCAATAGCACTTTACATATAGATAAGATACAAATAAAATAAATTCTGATTCCTAATCTTAAAAATTAATGTTAATATTCTCTGTATTCAGGCAGTGTCTCCTGTGAAAATGACTTCCTGTTGTATATGAGTCGCTTACATGTACTGGTAACTACTACACATATGCTTGCACAGTCCAGTCCATCAATTATTTTTAGTTAAGAAGTTGCCTTTAGAACTAAAACCAAAGCAAAAAAATTCAGAATTCTCCACTTTTTTATTAACCATAATGCATCCTGATTTTGGGGTAGTTGTCCATTTCATAGTGTTCTCGTCTCTCCTGGGAAAACACTGTTTACCATTTCTCATTGTATTACCCACAAAATGCAAAGCATTATGGTAATGCGAACATGGTCAATTCAGATGGTGCTTATTGTATAAAATTTATACATTTGAGTAAACTGCAAATATTGTAGAATTGGTAAGGTGTGTGTAGAACACTAGTTATTAGCATAACAGTGCAATTGCAGACACCGATATATCATTAGACAGCAGCCCAAACTAGATATTTTCTGATCTTTCAGTCAGTATATGGTTTGTTGGTGTAAAATACATTGCTTCTTGTCTAATATCAATTATATACTGTAAGGGTTAAGAAGGCAATTATGCAGCATTTTCATGTTAATTGGTGTTCCCTGCCAGAACACAACTAATTACTAATTAAAAGTGGTTTTAAAAGTAGTGAACCTTGGCAAATGCATTTAATCAAAGGCTTTCATTGGATATAGAAATGTTCTCTTTGAATACTTTTGGTAGATGCCATAAAGGACTAGTTTCTGATATTAGTAAAATCGTATGATGTCACCCTGAAACAGCCCTTTTGAAGTGAGGTTGTCTCCACTAGCATTGAGATTTGGCTATGTGCATTTTTCTTCAGAAAGGTAAAATCAAACTTTGTCACTTGATGGTGACTTCGTTTGCAAGAATATAGAATATTCAGGCCGCAGAATATTGAAGTCAACTAATTAAGACCTACAATTATATTTGCGCCTTGCATGTGCCAGTTTGCAGCTGTAAAATGTACGGTTCTGTGCAAGTAGAAATATGTGTACTGTAACTAAGTACTTTTACAGTTAGTGTACATCATTATTAGGATTTAGTAGTCAGCAAAACAAGTGACTTTTTCTTGGGGGCAGAGCGCTTGAACCGGTGGTTTTTTACATGTAGCGGTACCAGTCATGGCTTCCATCAACTTATTTGTTTGTTTGTTTGTTTGCATCAGATGTTACAAGCCCCATCAGAGTTTGCCACTGCTGCCCAGGCCCTCTTTGCCACACAGAAGCAATCCATTGCAGCAGGTTCTGCAGCTGGAGGGGAAAATTTGTGCTTTGTGGGTTCAGGTCGGGAGGAAGAGGATCAATATGTGCACATGGTCATAGCCAACTTTTTACAGGTAATCTGTTCCCTCCCTGACCACTGGGATAATTAAATTAGGTAGGGACAAGAATGTACACGCCCGTTTAGTGAGAGATGTACCGGTATCAGTATGTACATGTATTCTGTATAAAATGCAAAGTTCAGAACTCTTGTGGGGTGTGTGACTGTCAATGATCAGATGGTGCACCCAACATGTTTCTAATGTTAAATGTTTGAGGATGTGTGACCGTCAATGATCAGATGGTACACCCAACATATTTCTAATGTTAAATGTTTGACATACATTTCAGAGCATTATACATACTAGTAAAGTGCTCACTGTTGTGTTGTTGTTGTGTTGCAGAGGAAGACCAAATATGTAAGTGTTGCACGTGGAGGATACCATGGTGAGTGTTACATGTCAGTAGTCTTTAGCTTCTGCGATACATATCATTCTATAACTGTAGCAATGAACACAAGGTGATCTGAGCCATATCAAATTAGCCAATCAGAGCAAGGCAGGAAATTTGTTAAGGCTGTGCAGAATTCCTTGTACTCCTAGATTTTCCTTCCCATTCTTGTCTCGAGTGAGAACCAAAACAAACCACAACAACAAAATATTGTAGAGAAATGCAAACAACGATAATTCCACATATTTCACTTAAAGGTGACCTACAACATATTATCACTAAACAGAAAGCTTCACATTTTGTGTTCAGTTTCCAATTATCGCAATTGGCTAATCGAGAAATGCAAACAGTACAGACACACATTACAAAACTATATAACCTTATGTTTCCTAGGTAGAAATTCAGTTACTTTACAATTCACGAAATATTAATGATATTCAGTCGGTGCTAGCTATAACTACTATGTAAGAACAGATTACTGCATTTTCCTTCACAAGTCTTTTGTGTTGTGTCACTCCTGAATTGAGCATAATATATTTATTCCAGTGGCAGTGTCTTGTATAGGCTTTTAACTCATTTGCATCACTATTGACATTAATTCAGTTTTTGAATGTACAGATACTGATTATGAACTCTTAGCTTCATTTATTTAAAAGTAAAAATACAGGTTATTTATTTTGACTCGCTGTTCTGACTTTCCGATTTTCAGTTCACTGCAGTTGTAAAACATAATGAACCGGCAATTGCCGGCACTGCTAATCTGTTTGATTTCAAACCCTTGTTGCATGCAATTCGTGGTCAATTCTATTCTGGTCTTATAACAAATTATAACTGCAAATATACATCTGCAAGAGAAAACTTCTACGAAAGTTGCTATGGATTGCTGTGAATGAAGGCCTGGTTGCTTGTCAAGTGCTTTCAAAGTGAAGAAAGTATAAAATAATATCTGCAATTATAAAGTCAACTTTGTGATATTTGACAGTCTTTCACTAAAATATGCCAAGAATCAACTTATTTGAATGAATGTAGACTTCATTCAATCTTGTTGACAATGGCTCCAATCGCATTAGAACCTATAACACTGGTGTTAACACTAGTGTAATACCAAATTTTTGGTGTTTAGAATTCTAAAGCCTCTAAACGCTGACAATTTGGTGTTACACTAGTGTTAACACCAGTGTTAGGCTCTAGTGCGACTGGAGCCAGTTGCTGACTTTGTTGTGGAGTGAGACCGTCTATCAAACAAACAACAAACACAAGTAAAACTAGCTGCTCAACACTGCGTACCTTTACATAGAGTTGACTCTACATACTATTTCTTTAACTTTCTTCCTTAACTACTTGATGTAAGTCAGTTATCATTCTAAAGATCGGTAGAATATATCTGCCACTCTAGAGTGTTTTAGTAACTTGATTGCCACGATTTCCGGAACTTTCTAGCAAGCAGCTTGTCTGGCAGTTGCTTTCAATTGGCTAAAAAACAGTCGATTGAACCTCTGGCCGTCCACTCTCATTTCAGTACATCTATAGGTGTCTACCAGAAAGATAAATAAATGTAGCTGTTTTCTAAAACACTGACTTTCTTCCTCGGAAGGGGAAGCACTAAGGTCTTCCAAGTTATGCTTGCGTATTGAGCGTGCAAAGGATTGCATGCAACTTTAATTAAAATATCTAGCAGGGTCAGGAAATATGTCGTCACCAGATCATCTGAAAAGAATGTCAGAGAAATATTTTGCAAGTTTACAAAATAACCATATCATTTAAGGACAAACATTTGTGAATTTTAGTTGAAATTGTTGCCCAGATTTCCCACTTTTTTGTAAAATTAATTAATATGTATTTGCAAGAAAGTGGTCTTCCTTCAATTTTTCTAAAGGAAAACACAAAACAAACAATTTTATTGTGACAGCCATTGTTTAAAGTGATGGGGATGGGTGACGGACTTCCTACATATTTGGCTGTTGACTATTTGTTCTCAGAGTGTAGACTTAGTTCCTAACCATCTGGAGATATTTGGTTACAGCTTTGCACGATCTGCTGTCAGATGACTTGTCCACCAGGCTGGTTGACCACTCACCTCACACATGCATTGTGTGCTCGCCGTCAGCTTACTCAGAAGATGAGGTAATAATGCCCATTCCTGGTGAGAGCATAGCAATTTTTATATATCTTGCACCAAATGTTTCAGATTTAATTAAAGCATAAATTTGGATATCATAATTTCTATAGTCCAAATTTGTTGAATTATAACTGTTTAACTCACCAGAGTTATCAGGAGTTATCGCGAGGAGAGCACAGCCCAGGTGACTCGAAGGTAAGTAAGGACGGAGGTTGCGCTGTATCGTTTGTTGCAGTGCAAGAGTTAATGCTGTAAGTCTTTTGCTGCTATTATTGATGACACTGTATGTACACTTTTTAAAATTTTGGAAACATTGTTCTCAAAGATAAAAAGCGATAAGTTATTGTAGTATACAAAATTGCACAATTTTTATATAATTTTAGTTTACTAAACTGGCCAAACAATAATTTGGCATTTTGTAGGTCAGTTATAGTAAATTATTATATATTTGTAGTCAATTATTAATATTTCTTTTACCCTGTTTGATATTAGTTAGATAAAGTTGTGTTATGTTTTGATTTTGTCTATAACAACATTATTGAAAATACGTAACAAGATAAGGAAATGACAACAATAAGAAACAAAGAGTTAGTTAGCTGCAAGGACTCGCAACACACAGCGGAGACTGAATTGCACTGATCATTTCTTGTTTATAGATCAGTAAAATTCAACATTTGTCATTTGATTTGATTGACCCCTGGTGACTAACATATTTTATAAAAATTTTGAAAAGTGGTAGACACACAACTTGCTCTGCTCACTTGAAATGTAACCATCATTCTGAATATGAATTCCTGTGTAAGTCACTCACCGGGGCCAGGGGCAATCAAATCAAGAACAATATAGGATTTTATTGAATTAATTCTAAAAAAGAAATGATCAAATGAATGTAATTCAGTCTCCACTGTGTGTTGCAATTCCCTGTTGAGTTAACTGACTGTTTAGCATCATTCAATCCTGAGAAACAGTTAATTTGTTAGAACTTCAGTCAGTTAGAAGACTTGTAAGAAGACCAAATTAAGTGTAATAAATACAACAGCTTCAGTTGACGTATTTCCGTTGATGCATGCAGGGGCTCGTTGGTAAACTATCCTCAGCAATCCTTTCCAGAGGAGCAAATGTTAAGGAGAAAATCGGACATTTTATAACTGAATCTAGTCAGCCAGTTGAAAGGTGAGCCTGGAGGAAGCATGTTGTACTCTATGTAGGGTGACTGGTGCCAGTATTGTGCCAGTATTGGTCTATTGTGGTAGCAGGGGTTACAAACATGTCAGGTTGACCAACAATAACGTAAAGCGTGGCATTTGGATGAAACGACCTTTTGAAGTTTGCAGCTCAGAAGAGTTGTGAATAAACTGTGAATCTGTATTTTAAGAACATCCAAATCATTCCAACTTTCTCCTATTCTTAATTTCACCACCTTGATCTGTTTATTTTATGTGTTCTTAATGTATAACTTGTGAATAAATTATGCAGACAAGAAGTACAGTCAAACCTCTCCGTACGGACACCTCTATAATACGGACACATCTCTATTACGGAAACTTTACTAGGTCCCGTCAAAATGCTCACTCGTTTGCTTATAAATGATACCTCTGTAATACGGACACCTTTCAAATATGGACAACGGACACTTCAGCTCGGCCCCCGAGACCAAATTTCATATAAACTCTACCTCTTTATTATGGACAGTAACTAGATTTTAGAAGTCAGTAATCGAGTTTCTGGATCTTGAAAACTATCTAAAACCCTCAAATGGTCTTGAAACACCTTCCAGTTTATTTCTCTTTTCCTTTCTGACTCAGGTCACTTCTGTCATCATTTTTGCTTCCTTGTTAACGGACTTCCAATTAATTTGAAACTTTTTTATGAATGATTGATGAACTTCGTAGATCAAGTGAAAACACATTCACATGAACTCTATATTTAGTACTTCATAGTGAAAATAGACATAATACATCCACTGGAACCTTTCAAGATGTAAAATTAGGTTTGACCGGACACTTTGTTCTGTTCCTTTGGTGTCCGTATTAACAAGGTTTGACTGTATAGCCTTGATTTGTGCTGTATAGAGGTTTGATATGGGAATTATACAGCTATTACAAAAAAGGGGTGGCTGGAGCCTTGTGCATCCGTGCATTGTGTATTCTTACATACCCAGACCGAAAGGCATTGTGGTTGTTCTTTCTGGCCGAGTAGGTGCGATTATGAATGATATATCCATGAACATTTTCCCAGTGACA
>JAOBYG010918555.1:0-13445 GCA_025403545.1 Epizoanthus stellaris | reverse complement strand
TTTCTTGTCGATGCTTGCATGGATGTCACTATTTGGGAAAATCTGTTCTTCTCGTATTTTCCCTAATAATGAAGTTATACATTTGGCCGCTTGCTGCACACACTGCATTCGTAGATAGTTTGGATATGAAGGGGTAGTCCCACAGATTAACGTCTTGTTGAATAGTCACCACGTATCTCTCGGGCAGGTTTTGGACCATTCTGGTGTCTCTGATAAGCAGCCACGATTGTAGCGTGTGTGATTTGTTTCACGTTCAGAGTTTTTTTTCGTTCAGATTATCAAATTATCCCCTGCGAACTGAACAATAGTACCAGGTGGAATATTCGAGGGCACAACGATACCGAGGTCTTCAGATTTTGCCCTTATTTCCCTGGCGAAGCTGGTGTCAATGACCTCAACATCGTCGTACGAGGAACAACGACCCATTTTATGCAGCAGTTTGACAATTTGCTTTGAACCGGTTAAACAATGGACAATAACTGCAAATCCGACGTGTTTTGACGTTTTCACTCGGCTGTGTGTTACAGCGTGCACAATATCCTGACCTAACATCTGAACTCGTCGTTCCTCCTCAGGATCACTGCACACAGGAACAGTTACTTGTTCGCCTGCTTATAGTTTATCCGGCTGAGATAACATCCAACAGAGAAACCCATACAGATTGTCCGGAAGAAGGCGCTTCCCTCTATCCAATAAAATGTCGTCAACAGACAATGGCTGGATGGAAATTCCCTTGCACTTTTTCACATCGGATCTTAATATCTGGGTTGCATGGTAGAGGAGGACCTTTATTTTCTCGATTTCTGTCTCCCGGGCTTCTTCATTGGAGTCCGTTCGAGTTTTTTTTCTTGTACATGCTTCTGTAACTGATCTTGTTGCAGCATTGATGACACAGAGATTTTACTTGAGTAAACTAAATCGGGTTTGGAAGGATCTGGCTGTTTGTGAAACACTGTGGAATCAAAAAAGTTATTTCTCAATCTTCTCTTTATTTTCTAGCTTCTGCATGTAAGTACTCCATGATGATGTTTAAAACTTTCTGACAAAAGAGGGAGAAGACCAATCGAGGTGAAACCCATCCAGACTTAGTAATCATCCCGAAATATCAAACACATAGTTTATCTAGTTTCAGAAATATGATTTTCATATTTATTTGAAAACGCGAGGGCCTTAAATATAGAGTCATACATTAATGCCTAAACTCATATCAATCTCGCATTTGATACAGTTAAGGGTTTGCTGGTGTTTTATTGGAAATTTAATCATCTTAGGATTAAGGAAGCATCGCATTTCAAGTATTTTGCAGCCTCTCCAAGGCGCAGTTGTTAATCATGAAAACTGATTTTTATTTTCCCTATCAGCCGTTGCCATGGTAACGGATGTAATACTAAAAAAAAATCAAACTAGTCAGCTTCCGGAGTTACATCATCTCTCCAAGTATCACACAAGTGTCATCAATAATTCCAGAGATATGATTATTTTTATTCTTGTTCCGTTATGCCGATCTGATTTAGTACGTCTTATAGCCCCCACCCCACCCCCTATAAAATACGGCGTAGCAGATCACTGACCCCACATTGTATTAGTACGACAGGCCTAGAAATGTTCTATGGGTATCAGTCTCTCATAATGTGAAGTCAAATCGTTTGTGTGGTGGGGGTGCTACGTGGTCTGAACATGAGAAAGAAAACAGCGGTCCGCCCGAGCAACTTATCCAAATAGTGTAGATAAGTATAGAAACAAATGAAATCCGACAATTCGGAAGATTAAAAGGCTATAATTCAAAGGAACACTCAATGCAACTTGCGTTATGACCAAAAGTGGCCTTTTCCTCCCGGGAGGAAAACGCCATTTCTTGACTTATGGTGCGACTGATTTTACATAGATATGTAGTACCATCAGCAAACGGGTATGTTTCATTTGAGCCTGATGCAAAAAGATTTGACGCAGTCATGGTACCAATTAGCAATTAGCTACAACTTGGAGCATTATCCGAATGCGAGTACTGATGATGGTACGGGACGGCTATTTTAATTTTGTGACTAGTCCTGATTATCTACGTAGATGGGTTAAGGCAAGTAAATACAAAGGCATTATCTCGTTGAAAACTTATCAGGAGGAAAGGTCCACTTTTAGACTTGCACCGAGTTTTTTAACCCTCTCTTTTAGCATACTATATAATGTTGCTACTAAATTTTTTTATTATTATACTAAAAAATACTTATTTAAGGTGGCTCGTACCTGTTTTCCATTATGTTGTGTCACCTAAGTTAACAAATGATTTACTCCTATATCATTGCAGTTTGTTATTAGTTATTTTTACGTGATGTTAGAATGCTCTTCAACGTGCCAAAAATTGCACTTTTACTGTAATTAACGTTTCCATGGCAACCTTATTGGGCCTCAAATGCACCCTATTTTTGACATTTAAACATATTTTACACAAAAATGAGTTCGGTGACCCCCATTTTTTATTGTTTTATCATTTTTGGGATACCAAGGAAAAACTTTCGACAAATTTAAAAACATTTTACAGAGCCGTTTTGCTGCCATCTTAATTTTACGAAAATTTAAGGTGGCGCAAAAACCGCTCGGTATAATATTTTTAAAATTTGTCAAAATGTTCTTATTGATATACAAATAATAATAAAACAGTAAAAAATGGGGGTCACCGAACTCGTTTTTACGTAAAATAGGTTTAAATGTTAAAAATAGGGTGCATTTGAGGCCTTATAGCGTTGCCATGGAAACGATAATTACAGTAAAAGTGCAACTGTTGGTACAATGAAGAGTTATTCTAACATCACTTCATATCAACTGATAGTAAACTGCCATGATATTTTAGAATGTCCGTCCTTAAATTTGATAGGGTAGAAAAACGGAAAACAGGTGCGAGCCACCTTAATGGTGACTCCTCCGTCGGGGCTTTGCAGCACCATATCAGAAATTGCAAATCATAATCAAATGGAACGCAAATGGGTTAAAAAACCCTACTGGTTGGGAGGCTGACCAGAAGGCTATGTACAGAAGTGTAGCCGGTGGGTGCTAAACCACTCGACCACGCTACCTCCTTATATGCAGATGCAGTTAGAAAAGGTAAGTAAACTCTAAGACAGAAAGTTGATCACTTCGGATAAAGGTTTCACGTTCTCCGGCATATAATTTTTAAATGAACCGAAGCATATATGGTGGATCTTACATGTAAGTTTCTTTTTATCATATGAAAATCCATAAGAAAAAAACGAACGTCTAGAACCAGCGAACAAGAAAATCATATAAAAATCCATAAGAAAACACGAACTTTTGAGCCAGCGAACAAATAATTCAACTGACTTTGTTAAAAAAAAAGCATAAAATAACCACCGATATTTTATATGTACAAATATATGACTTTTACCAACACTCTTTAATACCCGGTGTCTTATGGATTTTCATATGGCAAATTCAAATATTCAACCGTTCCATTATCCCATTCTTCAATATCAACACACACAACTTGGCAGGTTCTTGTGAGACGCGCTTTTTTAATAATCTAACATCTTCGTGCTTTGTTCTCTTTACATACTCAGCCCCCAAGTTAGGACTCGAGTTTTCTCTTCCTTTTAACGGAGGGCAGGTGGTACTTTAATTACGAAAATATTCGGACGGAAAACATTTCGTTCAAAAATATCGTCCGAAAATATATATTTAGCCACTTATAGTCGTCCCTAACGCACTGTGCAATGCCTTTCAAATCTGGACAGTATATAATACGAAGGAACACGTTTTAAAATTTCTCGATCGCGCTTCGTTATGTTTTACCTATGTCCAATGTCCTGCAGTTGGTTGAGTTCAAAACGTATGTATTCATCAAATTTGTCTAAGTTTGGTGACACTTGACATACTTACTAACTGAAAATTTTCGTAATTGAAGTACTCTGTCGTAGTTTGTACCTGGAAATAGAAGCCAAGTGCCTAGTTTGCACTTCGTGTCTACGTGCGTTACGAATTCCACTATATATGCATAATAGCTGTTAATAAGATCAATAGACCATTTTCGATATTTCAAAATTCAGCATGGTTGAGAGGCCGAGGGGACTAAAAAAAAATTATGTATTCACCGGTATATTTCAATTCCATTGTTTCTTCCCAAGGTCTCGCGTATGATGTTGAATTTTAAAAATATCGAAAATGGTCTGTTTGGATAGATCATCTGCGTACATGTCTTCAATTTCTACGTATAGACTCTACATTCCATACAAACTACTGCCCAAAAAATCACATACATACGAATGGAACCAAATTGCCGAATGTTGTACTATCGAAACCTTGAATTGACCAGACAGATCTACTGAAATCTTCTATTCTATCACACCGACCTTTTAGTACCACCGCACCACTGCTCGGCTGGTGTAAATGCGTATCAACAAACAAAATGTCTGGAGCATGGATAACAAATAGGGACGTCTTGTCTGACATTATTAGTACTGCTAGTTTTATTTCTCCTGCAATGCACAGACTCTCAAGCTGCGCTACAACCGTAGTAGGTCGGTGCGTATCCTCAAGTCGGATAGGAAGGGGTGGGCCAGTATGTATTTTATAAAAATCTGATACTGATACAATATCAGCTGCTTCCGCAGCGGAAAGGAAACGCGAAGGTAATGGACCCCTAAACATATCGTATACATTGTTTCCAGTGCACATGCTTTGATACAGAAGGGTGGACCACAAGGGAGAAATAGCACCATCACCAGGGAAAACTAAACCTTGATTCACTACATTGTGCCCAATTACAAGGGCTATCAAACTACATGCATTACTTCCGTCCCTGCCAGCAACTCTACCCTGGCTGAATCTTTCTGGATACTTCCACGAAACAGTTCCGTTACTGTCTAGATCTGATTGTGGACCAACTCCCATTATATAGTCAAGGTTAAGTCCATCTTCGTCTCCAGTATTTTTGTGATCGACCCCCTCCTCGACGCCATCATCATCATCATTATCATCGTCATCGTCATTATTGCTATCTTCATCTTTATCCTCATCGTCCTCTCCATCATCCAATTCCTCCAACAGAGTTTCCAGATCACTCGAGTTGTCGCGCCTGAAGACTCGTTTAAACTGTGACACACCACATCCTAACTGGTCCATGGCAAAGTTTAATCCACGTTGGATTATAGCGACCTTTCCTCTCAGCACCTCAGTGCTCAAAGACTCAGTTGCGTACCTTTCCTACAATGAAAGGTAAGTGTCAGATGGAGCAACTCGGAACTGCCCATCGCGTATGCACTGGTTGTTCTGGATGTATTGCTACACATGAGTATTCTGCATGCTACGGTCTACGAACACTGAAAGGGAAGTATTTGTTGGGTAACGGGTGGAAAACCGACACTGACTGTGAACTAGGAAATGCAAAAAGAAGACCTTCGCATTAAAGCAATATTCGAAATATTAGCTATGTTGCATGGGGAGAGCGCATGCGCCATTTGGCCTTGACTATTCAGATGTGTCTGTGGTTATGTAACTAGTTTCTGCCAATGCTCAAAGGAAAGATAAAGTCTCACAAACAAACATTCTAATACTCACCATTGCTCTCACATGAAGTCCAGTGGCGTCCAACTGCCCCTCGCTGTTCCTCTGTTCACTGTCACCACTGCCTGGCACTGGATCACTTGTTCGTTCAGCGATTTCTGGCACAAATAATCGAATTTAATGCTGTTACATTTGATAATTCTTGCCAATTGCAATTAATGATTTGGGGTCTATATATATCACCAAGCTAAACCACAACCGTAAAAAACTCCTTGGAAATTAATGATGAGAACACATAGTTTCATTATCATTCGAGCTGGATCTCCATTACACTGGCAAATGTCTAAGTTTATCTGGAACAAACAAAGATGGATACTACTTTGAATCATTTCGAATATCATAGTTGGAAAAAACGTTGTAGCAAAGTATTCATCACCACCTCGAATGATAATTACCTAGCATTTCCAGTAGCTTGTGTTTCTCCCGTTGGAGTTCTGGAATGGTCGTGTTCTTGTAATACAGTAAGAAGTCCTTCGCTTCACTGATTACTAGTTTGCATTCCTCCTCGTACCTCTGGCATTCGTTCAACAGTTCACATACAATTCTTTTGTGGCGGATGGGAATGCCTGAAGAGTACACAGTACACAAATATCCATTTATTCTATAATCTTAACTTGGCTACGTTTATTATAAAGGGGACATTCAAATGATGAAAAATCTTCAACAGCCTGTAAACCCTTAAGAAAGCGATAACAAGAGTTATAGGTTATAACGAATTTGTTTAGTAGGCTAGCATACAATGTATCATCCCATCTGCTACCACCATGACAACAACCAAGGCGAACACAATATACCATTATACAACTTGCCAGCTTACTTTATGATGGAGCAATTTACGGTCGACCTGGAGTTAAAGATAAATCAAATAAGAAATACTTTAAATGCATTACCATCCGCGTGTGCTCAAGTGAAGAAAGGGCACGCTAGAATGAATTCAGAAAGCTCTCCATTTGCTAGACAATCAAATGGTGGAAGAAGAAATTTCTTTTATATATGAGAAAACACTGCAATTGTTGTTCCTAAATGCCTTTCAGTTCATTGAAGAAGGAACACGACAACAGGAAATCACTACAGGGCACTTGTCCTCTTTCCACTGACTGTTGAAACAAAAAGCAAACATGCAAGTGGCAAAAGTATTTTTCATAGAAATGGCTCTAACGGATACTGCACTATCTTTATTAACCTGCATGAGGTCCATCTTGTAGCATCCATGGAAATATTCCATTTTCAAAGTCCTCTGTTTTAAGACTGGTATCTTGTAGTGTATTGTACATTTTCACGAGGTCTTTCAATTCTTCCTTCTCTTTTGACTGCTTTTTTCGAAGCCGGGCTCGTTGTTTGGAGGAATCTGTTTTGAAAGGAACACAGACGAATATTGTAAATGTGTACTTTTGATAATAGTGAAAATAAATCAACCTTGCATTACATTCACAAGTGTAGTTGCGACTAAAATGCAAGATATACTTATACCATCTAAAATCAGTTTTCAGCTTCCCGTTCAGCTTGCACGTACCTTAATGCTAATCGCCGATAATACCGTGCATATACCAAAGTAACATACATGTACCTTAGTGAATTCCTCACTATTTGACCAACAGAAAACATACGACCATCATCTAGATATTAGTAAATTACTGGGAACAATAAACTACAATTTGACCAACCTGCAAGTTTGGCCATGTTGATGGTCACCTGTGAAATACTGAAGAACAAACTTTGTATGGCACTCCTCAAGTAGGCCAACACATTTTCAGTGAGACGAGTCTTCCCTACAGGGACTAAGGATGGAGATACACTGGTCTGGTCGGTTGACCCCGACTTTGGCTTGGCAAAGAGGTTTGGATAAAGCTTTGCTGCACACTGGATCAATGCTTTATCTTGCGATGACAAAGAAGCCGTCTCACAATTGGAGATGAAGGCTTTTTCTTCTGCAGTGATTGCTGCTCTCTTGCTAGATTGCTCTTCTTCTGCAAGTATTCATAATTGTAACAATAACTTAAGTAAACTACTATATAAGACGAAGTAGCAGAAGGAAAATGGTATGAGCAGGATAACCGGAAAAGAAGCTTGATACAGAGAACGTTGTAAACACAAGAGTCAAAGAAGTCAGTATTGCTGAACATTTGAGAGATACATTTTTAAAAAGATAGATCACCTATAGTAGCAGATATTATCATCCTGACGAACATTAATCGTCAATGTTGAGCTGAGTTTTTTCGCTAGCCCCTCAACAAACCTGGACCCTCCTTTCTCATTCGAGCTTGGGACCAGCCATGGCGGAGTTACACATTCACCACAGTTTTTCACTCAATCTGCAGACGGTACCATTTCGTCCTTTGAGGACTTGTCAGTGCAGCTCAGAGATAAATCTGAGACTGAAATATATCAGTCGCCCCAAGGGGTAACTAATATATTTCACAAGTGCACATTGTTTTCGAAAACCAGAGTGCTCGAACTCAAACGAGCGAGCAATGCAAAATGCAAGTGGTGTTATGTCAGTAAAGATAGCATAAAAAATGTACAGTCCCAAATCAAAGAGTGCTCAAGAAAACAAACCGTTACCTGAATAGCGGTCTGTAGAGGAGTGAAATAAACTCAATCTGCAGACAGTACCATTTCGTCCTTTGAGGACTCATCAGTCCAGCTCAGAGTAAATTTTGAGAGTGAAGATATTTCAGTGTGACACAGTGTTATCTTCACAAGGGCATACTGTTTTTGCAGCAAAAACAATATACAGTCCCACAATTTCTTCATACTTACCTTTGGCAAAGTTCTTAACTTCATCAATCCATCCTACCACATCTTTAGACTCTGACAGATCTAGATCCTTCAGCATTTCTGACAGTTTTTTCTTCGTGTCAGCTTCATCCTTATTAACCTGATACATGAAGACAACATGTAAGATCCTTACCAACCATTGGAAAAACAAGGCTAATAAGGGGTCGTTCACAATTTTCGAGATTTATCTCAAGTGTACAACGTGTGCGATTTTTGGGAAACCCCTCCCCTCCTGAAAGTGTACAGGATTTTGGTAATAAAAATCGATTGACATTTTCAAATTTCTTGAAAGTGTACATTAGCCATGTACCCCCTCCCCCCTAAACTATGTTTTGTACACTTGAGAAAATCTCGAAAATTGTGAATGGCCCCGAAGCTACTTCAGCAATAGCCCACATTGATTAGTACTGGAGGACTGAAGGGGAAAACAATTATAACTGGAAGATCATCTGCATGCCAATGATCATAATCGTAATTATATTATGTTCATTGTTAAAAATGTGACAGAGACAGGAATATTTTCCCATTTTTTTGAGAAAAACTAATTGGCTGAGAATTCTTAATTATGTCAATGAAACGTGTTTCAGCCATTTTCTCATAAGTAACATTTGACAATGCTGTTGATATTACGGCAGCAGTTATGAGAACAGTAAGTGGTCAGTAAAGAGGTCAGTAATACAATAACAGGAAAACAACAATATGTCTGTCGTTAGGTACAGTTCTATAGAAAACGTTATTATGGTAGGGAAAACTGACCTTCAAATATCTCTTTGAGAGAATAAAAGGCATCTTCTGGATTTTCCGTCTATTCCATGCAAGTGCGTGCTCTGTCAATAACTCTTCTCGACCTACCATGACATTAGAAGTGCAGTATATGCTCAAGCATACCTATATAGAATCAAAGGCTCCAAATTTCACCTGTACTTTAACTATCGACAGCAATAGGATCTACCAGTAATGGTCCTCTATAACAGCCTTGTGATAAAATAGTTGCTTACCTTCTGGGAGCATGTGCTTTGTGCTGTTCCCTAGTCTGGAGAAGTGACTATTTATCTGTTCTACTTCCTCTCCAGTCGTACCACTAGCCTCATTCTGCCAGCGCCCACCCCACAGCACCTAGCATAACCCATTTAGGGAATGAATCGCATTATATATATCAATGAACCAAAAACTACATGTATATGCAGTTCTCTGTCAGCACCTTCACAGATATTGAATGAAGCTAACCTGCGATCAGGCCTTCTTGGGGGAAGGGGGAAAAATACCGAAAAAAACAAGATAGGGAAAGAAGGCCTGACACAAATCGCGTCAGACAGCTTTCCGCCTACTGACCTTTGATATCTCTTGTCACACGTGGCCTGTCAACATTTAGCCAATCAACATTTAGCGGCACTGGATTGCTTGTAAATCTCGCGGCGAAAATTCTTACAGTCTAGACTGAGTCAGGGTGTGCTTACCAGCCTATTGTTAAATAACCAATCAGAGATGACCTTCAGAATCTGGAGGTAAAACATGGGGTTTGCTGCGATTTGTGTCAGGCCTTCTTTTCCTTCTCGCTTTCCCTCTCTTATTTTTTCTGCTAGTTCTCCCCCAAGAAGGCCTGATTGTAGGTTACAATGAAGCATATGTCCATTACATTACAATGTCCCACTTGTTCTAATATTACACATCACATGTTCAAGCTCAACATGAAAAATGTACTGATCACGATGAATTAGCAACATATAGATGTTTAAACTGAGCAGAAAGTTGTCACTGGAAGGATGAAAGTGTATAAAAACTGAGGCATCTGCCATGAATTTCACCTGACATGTCCAGCAATGTGCCTTTGCATGCATCACAGAGAGGGCTGGCTTCATTGTACTGGCGGTGGATGGGTCCTGCTTCAGCAGCCATGGCCAGAACTTGCAGATGACATCGTACCACATAAATTTAACTTTACGAGGAACAAGCACCACTTTTTGCAAATAATGGGCATAGCCATAAATTTCGCCATAAAACATGTTTACGGAGCCTTGAGCAATACTATGCCTACAACCCAATATTTCAAGCCCTCTCTCATCAAGGTTGCATTTCTTCCTAATTTTATTAGCTGCTGCTTTCCACTGCGTGACTCCACATTTGGTGTTATTTGCATCTTCCTGAAAAATAATTTTGACATGTTTTCTAGATGTAAATAATCTTGTTATCCGAGAACTACATTCTACAGAAAGCAATCAATAACAACTATATATGCCACTGATTTCCGTAGATACCTTTACCCTTTACTACTAAGGAAGTACACTAAAGCAGACAAATCGTGCATTAAAACAGAACAATTATGTTTCTATCTTCACTAGTCGTGTTTACAACAAGGAAATTACAGGCTCCTCCTTCTTCTAAAATGAAATTTCTTTTAGTAAACTGTCATTAAAATGAAAGTTCTTCTATTAAACTGTCATCACTGCCCAACATCAGTATATTGATTAATTTACTTCCATTTATTATAGTTATCATTTACTGACTCATTTTGTAGCAGAAGAAAAATACTATTCACTCTACAAAAATACAAACTAATTCCCACCTCTCTGTGTTTAGCACCTTTATAAACCTCCTTTATGTGGCCATCAACTTTACCATTTGACAAAACAAATGTTTCTCCGTAGTAGGTTTCTCTTTGTCGCCTAATAACAATATGAAAGAAATAAGAACTTTTAGAATAAAATGTGAGTTTTTGATTGTATCATATATTCATATATATCCATTGTACTGAAACTAATAGACGATTGTCAGCAGGTCAGTATCTGTTAACTTTGCCTTTTACAGAAACAATAAGCAGAGCAGGTGCATAGCACTAGGAGGTTAAAATTATGTAAGCCATATACAACTTATAGTGTTGGTAGTTACAGTATGTAATAGCTAGTAACAGTCTGATATAGTTTTGTCAACTAAAGGATATGATGTCTAATTGATTACGATGGGCAATATCCATTGATGACGTGAACATCTTGCTTTATTAACCAATGAATCCCTAACTTTTTGTATCCTAACACATGACTTAGACCAGGTTGTGGTCAGACACCAAAGCAGAAAATTAAAATGTGACTTACTTCCCTACTGACTTAAAACGGTAGAGCTTCATATTGCCATCCACATGGGCAGAGTGCTGCTGGAGAGAACAGGCTGGACACAACATCCAATCCTTCATCTGCATCACATCTAGCTCAAAGTTACAAAACTTCCATTCTTTGAAGCTTCGATTGAAGGTAGACATATTGATTTTTCCAATCTAACAAAACAATACAGAATTTTAAAAAAATAAATAACATTGCAGTGTTCTCCCATGATTTTGTGAAGGCCAAGGGGTAATAAATTATTGTCTGCTGTTTTTCGTCTATGGAATCATTTGTTAAGCCAAGCGGCATTCAATATTTCTCAGAAGGGTCTGGGGAGAACACTGCATTGATAAAATATTACCATCACATGTAAATACTACAATCATTTATTATAACTATTAATGGATGCACCATATTTATTCCAGGTTTTCACTTCTGAATCAGACTTAGCCTTCAACTTTGAAGAAATAGTTAATGAATGACATGAAGCAGCATACTAAGGATGTAGGTAGGTATAGCATATCGTTGCACTTAATACTACTGATGCAATACCTGTACATGTTCATACAAGATAAAAGATACATGTACACTGCAGGTAACTGAACATAAATTAAATTACATACAGCTACTGTATTAACTAGTGTTAATCTTCTCACCCTTCCTCTTGCGACAGAAAAGTCTTGCAGACTATGGACAAAGGCCGTCTCTGAAGCACCAGGCATTCTTTTCTGAAGCAGATCCCAGAATCTGAATAGCTCTTGGTCAAATATGTGTGACACATTGGTTGGAGTTCCAGGCCAGAATCCAATTTTGATTATATCAGTGTTTGAATTGTGCCACTGTAAATCAACACTGCAGGTATCACATACATGGCAACTGATCTCATTCAGATCAAATCGACCTGAAAACGGAAAGACAATGTTAATTTATAAACAAATATATGTTTAAATTCATTTCATATTATATTGTGTAAATCTTACATTAGAAATGCTGGAAGCTCATGGGTAGACTGTTGAATATTTATAATCATTATAATTACATAATTATCCTCTTCAATTATATTGAGAATTAAAAAAAACAATTGCAAAAATTCATGACCGAGCTCATAAATATTTGATAACCTCTAAATGCTACAGTAATTGGTATCAGCATGCCTTGAGGGGATAAATTGTATCTGGAACAGTTAATGCAATGAAATTAATTTATAATATTTTATATCAAAGGCACTTTTGAATGTAAATAAAATTTACCAAAACAAACGAATTTCCTCACATTCAAGCAGAAGTAAAGTAATTAGAAAAGACATGTACACAATAATAATAAATATAGCAAACCCAAAGATTTCTGAATATCTGCCTACAGATTCTGATTAGATGATTTATGGGGAAGTCGTCACTGGGGGAGACAAATCAAGCAAATAAAACTAATTAATTCCACTTTTCTTAAGTCTTTTGGCTGGTCAGTGACACTGGATTAAATTACATGAAAGATTTTACAGTATGTGGATAACTTATACTAAACTTACTGACTGTCTGACTGTCTGTCTTACTGACTTACTTAATAATACTTTGTGACAGTCTGATGATTGCTTAGTGCATGAAACTTGAGTTACTATCAGTATATTTTTCTATCTTTATGTAATTTGTACTAAACTTACTAATTATACCGTAAAATCCCACATTAAAGCCCCCCCGGTTATAAGCCCCCCCGGATATAAGCCCATCTATTTGCTAACAAAAATAATATTGCGGTTATAAGCCCCCCCCCGGATATAAGCCCACCCATATATTGGGCCATCTAATGTTTTCTATTTAATGTTCCATGTTTCCTTAAAAATACCACAATTTCAAATCGAAAGTTAGGAAGCTATAATGCAAGTGGAGCTTGGAACAATAATTTTTATCATACTTTTAATACTAATAGCATTACAGGTATTTCTATCACAAAGTTCTGCTCAACTGTTCATTTCTGGGAGGTATTTCTAACACAACTGTTCAGATA
>JAOBYG010918444.1:7500-13447 GCA_025403545.1 Epizoanthus stellaris | reverse complement strand
AGGGGGTCCAGCGCCCGCGACCTGTAATATTTGGTGAATAAACCCCTTTTGGCGACTGGTCTATCGGATGATATTCTGCCCGCGGCTTAGAGATGGTCAGAAAAACGAAGAACAGTGGCTTGAGGCTTTTGAGGACCATCTCTAAGCCAAGGGCAAAATATCATCCCATAGACCAGAAAGCCAGAAAGAGGCTTATATATTTTATAACCCAACATAAAGAATGTGGTTTGCAGTTCTCGATTCGAGCAAATTCAGAGTGAAAGCCAATAAAATGTCACGGCGCGTACTCGTGACCGGTCAACAACTAGTTGATTGGCTGCCTCATGTTTATTTGAATCGTGATTGGATGAGAAAGGTACTTGCTTTCATTTGAGATCCGCGCGTGCAGTTCACAAAAACAAAGTTTTGTTGTCTGTTGAACAGATGTTTCGTTCAAAAGTTGAGAGAAATGCGTTTTAAAATGCTGCAAAATTGGGATTAATTGTGTAGAAAGTAAGATATATTGGTTCTGTTTGTTTTCTTTCGGCAACAATGTAGAACGACTCAACAAATCCGTGATGGAATCATTCATTGTCATTGATCCAGAGCTGCTAAAGCAAAGAGACGTTGGTTTGGCAATGTCAGCAGAGACAGTTTAAGAAGTTTGATAGCGATTTATGGACTACAGTGACCCTGCAGGAGTTAAAGATCCAATACTGAAAGTTCAACTGGCAACATTGGACGATTGCTTTGATCACTTTGTTCGCGGCTGCCAACTGCCATTGAAATTTGAACTGTCGCTTTTCTTCAAGTTAAATAATTTTGGACGAAAAGGTTCAAGGTAAGGGATGTTTGAGCAATTCTTTTGAAAGCTTTTAAACATTTATACTGTCCACATGCTGAAAACACAGGTTTTGGCTACAGTATATCTTGCTAGCTTCATTTGAATTCCGCCGAGTGACAAACTCGAAACATGTACATGTTATGTTTCATCTTTCGTTTCGCGGATTTTGACAATTTTTCTTTGTTTCCACAAAAAGCAGTCTGTATGAAATCAAATGCATATGTCTAATACGTTGATCTTGTTCCGATATGAAATATTAAAGAAATCAATGAATATAAATTTGTTTGTTTTACTGTTTCAATTTCGAAGGAGAAACGGAGTTGAAAAACAGTTACTTTTTGGTTTGTTTTTGTTCAGAGGAGGGATATCGAAATCAGAAGAGGGGTATTGCCTGATATTTTTCCAATGAGAGTGTACCACGTGACCTATGTTAGCCAATGAGAGCGCACGAAAACTTTTGTTTGTGTTATAATAATAAATATAAAAGATATTTAAATTTACTGCTTTGCATAAGAAACATAGAGCTGACACTTCAATTCATATCATATTTCGCTCAAAGCAACATAACTCTTAGAGCAAACGAAACCAAAACTGGAATGATAATTATTAGGTAGACCTACACCAATTAAATGACAATTAGTACTGGGGCAACAATATTTCAATTAGAATAGAGACTACAGAACTACTAGCTATCAAATTGCTGCATCGACTCAAACAGTATGAACACATGAGTTACTATAGACATCTTTCGCCGATAAAAGTTTGTTAAAAATTTGGTATATAGGTAAAACCTTATAAATTTACTAACGTTTTCAACCTTGCGGTCATCTTCAGGTAATACATCTCTATAGATGCCTATAGGAGCGGCTCCAAACGATGCAATTTGTGTTTGGCAGAGAAACTTTGCATTTTAAAATCTAAGAAACAAAACCTTTTAAACAAAATATCCAAACTTTTAGCCAAATGCCGACATGAAAACAAATTCTATACAAGTAGTTTTAAGCCCCCGTAATCTATGCACATTTTAGTCTGAAGATCGCTACGAGCGTGAAACTATAGTCACTGACAATTTTTTACAGCTTTTATACATCTTTTACATTTTACAATTTTAACCTTTTAATGTTTTATCACCGCTATTCATCTGCATAGAGCACTCTTTACGCCATTGTCGACAAAATCGTCCTCAACCGTTATGTATGTATGTATGTATGTATGTATGTATGTATGTATGTATGTATGAGTATGTATGTATGAGTATGTATGTATGTATGTAGAAAAATATGTATGCATGTATGTGTGCGCGTGTTTGTGTGTGAGTGCTCGCATGTGTGTCAATACACTCTACATGAATGCATTAATAACAGAATTGCAATTTTGGGTCTTCTGCGATTACGAACCCATCAGTTTTGAAAATTTAGATCTACAGCTATCAATATATAATTCAAAATAAAACAGATAAAATGAATACAATTATATAGTTTATAGTTTGCAAGCTGTTTTCTCTTTGTTACCTCGTAAATTATTCACTTATTTGTGAGGCAAGATTAAAAACTTCAAAAGTGTCTCATTACCGATAAAAACACTTGAATATCAAGTTCAAGTTCAAACTATTTGTCTTGACTCGATAATACAAATTAATACAAGTGGGAAAATATAACTACATGTACCAATTAATAATACCCAAAATAAGTTGCAATATCCTGAAAAATACGCTACAATATCTTGCAAATATCCTGCAATAACGAGAGGAGCTCCCAGAAGTTCACCGTTTATTGTTAAATTCCTCTGTATTACAATGCATTTTTTGGGAAAATTTGCAGTAACGCATTTTAGCTTTGTGACGCGATATATTAGAGAGATTAAGCATGATCGCGTATACCGCAAACGCGAAACGTCTGGTAGCAGTCTGCCGTAGGTCCGCCATCTTTATTTGGTTTGAGCTTAATGTAAATACGGTGTTGTCAAACGTGAAAACACAACTCCCCTCGTAGAAAACGGGGGAAGCCGAACGGGAAATGCGCCAAATCATTGTGACCGACCCCTCCCGTTCGCGATGCTTAAACTTTCTATTAACGCATTCATTTTAATACAAATTGTATCTCCTGGCGGATCGTCTGTTTATTCAAACTAAAAAGTGTCAAATTGAACCTCACAGAAGCGGATGCATGACGTTCTATGCTTCATGTGTGGAACTGGGGATTTGTTTTGTACTTACTGCACCTCAGTTCTCCTTTTTGCACTTGTTTATAGAACTTTGGTTACTCTATATCGAATCGAAAATTGACATCCTAACTCTTTCGCGAAGTAAAAACAAAGCTATATACTCTCTCCAACTCTACCGTTATTTTAAAGCATTACCAATATAATTATATCATCCAACTACATTTGTTCATTGAGCAAATTATTATTTAAGAAGAAATTGAGATAAATTTTAACAGCAATACTTTGCAAGGGAAATACATATATTGACGTCCATAAAATCATGCAGATAGTCTCCGAATCGTACAATAACGTTCCTCATTGCATTCTCTTCCACTATTTGAACTTTTCCTACAACTTAACGTTTCACCTGTATATATTATTATCATAGTTTTCTCTTTTAAATTTTCCCGTTCCTATTTACATACAGTCAGCTCTGTATGTGATAGTACTTATTTGACTCGGGTATTGTATAATTCTTCCTTTCTTCCCCTCGCCTCGATTAACATTTGAAGCACATTAACAGGAAAGGGGTCTAATGGGGCAGACTATGGTCATATTTGGTCATTTATAGTGTCACTTGAGGCTCAATTAATGAAGTAACTTGCACCATTTCGAGTTTGTCTACCTTCACCTTGTCACTTCTACCTCCAAGGCGTTAGTCAAGTCTATCGAACAAGATTTGCAAGAGATATGGTGAAAAACCGAAACCTGATCAAAATACGCTAAAAACGACTATTTCTGCATCTTGGCTTGTACGCGCGCAGGCCAGCTTCCGCAAGAAAAGCAACATATACTGTAGTTTCGAAAAACCGACATTAAAGTCGCATTGTACCTCTCTCTAGATCTAGCTTTGTTTTGGTGCAAGCAGAACTTCATTCGAGCTACTATTCGCTGATCTATGCCTCTTTTTCGACCAGGAGTGAATCGCAGTTTAATGCCTGTAAATAAACTAGACCCCTTTTATGTTAACGGGCTGGATATGCAACTTGTATTGCGGGTGGGAAGTTTTAGGTTAAGTCTTAAAAGACTTATTTTGTGTTTAAATGTATTACAATAAAGTTGAAAAACGTTGAAAAACGTTTAGGCGATGTGGGATTAACTGATGTCCAGTTAAATTGGGACGAATTATTACATTGGCAAGGAATCGAGCCGTATACCACAACATTTGTTATGATTCTGCATGGTAAATTCTGCCGCAATAGCAATTTCAACGCCAATATAACAAACATTTCTCTACGTAACACTCAACATACCTCGATGTAATAATGGGAGTAGTCTCGGCTCTGTACCAGGTTCTGTAGAGTTTCGTACATGTTTCCTCTTATCAGCTCACACGGGTAAAACCCATTTGTCGGCTTTATACCAAGATTGAATGAGAAACATTCCAGATGGTGAAGGCAAAGCAAGGCGCATTTTTGCAAGTGAGGAACGCTGTAGGAAGTGATTGAAGAACCTTGCAATTTATGAAATGATTTTGGTAAAAATAACGCGTACATAGAACCGGGTACTCCGCGTCTGAGAGGTTGGGCTTCGTCGGCCTTTGTTCCAATAGCAAGCAAAACGAAAACGAGAACGCTGCAACAGGCCATCATGATTTGCATCAGTGTGAGTGCAATCACTGAGTTATCGATCCAAGAACACACTTTTGTAATTAAGGTTATAGAAATTTATAATTCGATCAAGCTATAAAAATGTCCAGCGGAAGTGTTATGCTTACTGATTAATGCAACAGTGTGGTCCATTGTCAACAGTTAATTCAGCCACACAGCTACCGCTGCTTATCTATTTCTACCATGTAGTTTTGTATTTATTTATTCATCGCATTTCCTTTGCAGTTTTAGACATGCTTTACAGTGGCATAATTCTAAAAATTCAACCAAACAGCTATAAAAGAAGACTGGAGTTTCAGTTAAAACGTAGGGAAATATTTTTAATCTACCCAGCGAAACATTTATATATATATATCACAAACAGCTATAGTTGGATTGTTTAATTATCTATCTGTCTTTATTAAAATTGCATGCAGGTAGTTTTGTAGTCTGTCAGATTAGCATTTTGTAGTATTCGATTGAAAGAATAGCACAAATACAGCCATAAAAAATGGTTTGTATTATAACGTTGTATTAACGGTCTGTATTAACGACCTTATTAACGGTCTGTAATAACGGCCGTACTGAGTTTTGCTGTGTTACTGAAGATCGGTTCAAGCAGGTGTAAGTTTAATTTCCAACATCAGTTCTCCAACTGCATGAGTCACAGTGGTAGTCTAATTTTAGGGCATTTATAGAATGTCAGAGCTACAATTAATAGTGTGCCATTCAGTGCGTGATTACAAACTTTCATTGTTATCCTAATGCCTGTTGGCAGGACATAAGTTTATTTGAGTCAGCGTCATCGTTGTTTATTGAATTTCTCGCTTTTGATTGGTTCCACAACTGACCAGCTCATAACCTTCAGTTATATGGAAAACAGCTGTTTCTGAAAACGGAAGTAAACTTTAAATTTCGCTTTGTTTGCACTAAATTCCACTTGGTTTACTCAAAAGAAAAAAGAAAAAAAGAAAGTTTTGTCTCGGTATTTAATAAAAACAATTATTCCACTCGCACTTGTTGGATATGAAATGGTTATCAGTTATAGTTAACCCCGCGCTCCGCGCCTCTATGGCCATCCGGCTATCATCTCATGTCCAAAGCGTGTTCATGGAATAATTGTTAATTTTTAAAATAAGTATAGCTATACGGTAATCCTGAAAATTGTATTTCATTGCGGTTATTCTTACTAACCATATTTAAGTCAAACTGATGAAAATAAAGAGGGATTAGTCTTCGAGAAGAATTGTACTCAAATCCCAAGGTTGCAGAGTGAATCAATTTTCAACGCAATGCACCCCAAGTCTGTTTGAAATGATGATGTTGATAATAA
>JAOBYG010918444.1:0-5000 GCA_025403545.1 Epizoanthus stellaris | reverse complement strand
ATTATATTTCTTGACTGTACTTTCGTAAACGTGGTATTTCCAAGCCACCACTTACCCTTTTAAGTACTTCAAAATGTACGAAGGCCGTTGTCAGTTTACTAATTTTAGCTGCATTTGCACTTGAAAATTGCATTGGATGTTTAATTTGCTGCACGTTGGTAAGTTATTATTCCGATCATTATACAGAAAAGGAAACGGGTCAGCGGCTGGACAGACACGCAAGTTATTCATCCCTGTCAATCTATCACCATGGCAACTGTTATGACAATAAACGTTAGTTTGAGTGATTTGGTATTTTCTGCCGGTGTACCTTTTTAAGCACAAGTTCACCAAGCGTATACATGTATATCTGATGAAAGGGAAATGAAATGTTTGACACAGTAGAACACCTGTAGGACTATACAAGATATTGGAAATGTTTGTTTTGTTTTAATGCTGTTGTCTCACACTGTCGTCTTATCTAGTTCGAAAGTTTGTTGTTTATGACCGAAGGAATAATCTGATTTTCTCCGTAGTCAGAAATCAAACGCAGACGTCTACATGAATGTGTGGATTGCAAAAGTCCAACCCCTCTAACTTGTTTTCCTATTGAGATAAACGACAACTGTTTTCTAATTTGATTTTGCCATTATTGTATTTCTTTCTTTGCCTTGCATTATGCTTTGCGATGATAATTTATTTTCACACTGCTGTTGTCGTTCTTAGAAATCTCTCATCCTTTTCGTTTTGGTTTTGTTTTTCTGTTATTTCTGACCATTGTCGAGTAGCTGAATTTGCGAGATGTCAAATAGCTGCAACAATGAAAGTTATGATTTACTGAGTTTCCATTGGTTTTGGATACACATTTGGGAATAAGAAAACAAGGATTCAATTTTATATGTGTTATGTCTGGACATATCAGAGTTTTAATTTTGAGATGAATTGAGTAGTGTTACATTTGTTCTATATCTGAGGCTGGAATGGACGAGAGTTCTCGAACGGTTTCAGATAGGAAAGTAACAAGAGCTATGCTTACCATAATACTAACTTGCTTCCTCTACAGCTATCATTCAGATAGGAAAGTAACAAGAGCTATGCTTACCATAATACTAACTTGCTTCCTCTACAGCTATCAAGGTGTTTCGAAAAGCAGGAAATGTGGCTATGGTACTGTCATTGGAGCGGATAAAGGTAACTTGCATTCTTGTAAAGACCTCCGTTTGTGCTTTCAGCAGCACCAGAACGTGACGGACTGGTTAACACATGTAGCTGGTTTAGTCTACTTTACACTGCCTTACGACATGAATGCTCTGCAGCAATTTTATTTACAAATATTTGGATTTTGTTGTATCTTATTGTTGGAATGTAAAGCAGAACGAAATTGCGTTTATGTTTTGTAGGATTTTCTTTGTCCATTTCAATAAAATTGTGAAAAAATATAATTATAATATATAATTAAAAAACAACTTGTTCGTAAGGGTTTTTGGAAATTTTTTGCAAGACAAACTCACAGATAGTAATCACTAGGAAAGCATTCTAAGCACCAGACATTTGGAAATCGTTCTAAAGACCAAAAAACGTACTCAAAACGTTGGGGGATGGTCTATAGCTTGACCAAATGTTGACAGTCTGATGGGCTTATAATCGGGAGGGCTTATAACCGGGGGGGGCTTATAACCGGGTTTTTACGGTATGAGCTTAAGGTTTTTCGCCCAATAATGAGCAAACACTTGTAATAAGTCTTTTGCTTGCAAGTTACCTTTATTGCAAATTGTTAGATATGATGCAATTACTACCTTATCATTACTGCGCAGTGTTACATATGTTATGTGATAGGTACAGCGCCATATATCATACAATCATTATCGTACCTGTCCTGTGCTATATATCATGCAATAACAACCGTACTTTGTTGTACAAATGCACATATCATGCAGTAGCAACTTTATCTTTGTTGTACAGGGTTGAACATCATGAAAGAACAACATTACGCTTTTGGTATATATTGCTATATATATGATGCAATTACCTTACTATGCAATTTTCTTACTAATACTGTACAGTGTTATATATATTTAACAATTATTCCCTGAAGTGGAGGTGACTAGTGGTGGATATTCACTGAGCCGCAAATTGTTTAAGTATTTGCCAAACCAGTGAATAGAGACTGAAATGAGAGCTTTATTTTCTTCAAAAAAAGCAAAATTTACTTCACATATCAGGCACACGCTTGCATGCAGTCATGCATGAGTGGCCGGAGGTGAATAGCACTGGATAACCCTAGTTTGATTAACCAATCAGAGCATGCGAAAAGCACTATTCGCTGGTTTGGCAAATACTAATGCTAACTATTAACCCTTTGAGTCCTGAGAGTGTCTTTTAAGACTGAGTGAGATGGTATAGCTTCTCAACACACCAGGGTAAAAACACAAAGTGTGAACATTCAAATGGACGCTCTTGATGAGTACCATTAACCCTTTGAGTCCTGAGAGTACCTTTCAAAACTGAGTGAGAGAGATGTCATGACTTCTCAACACATGGGTACAAATACAAAATGTGACCATTAAAATGAAAGCTCTTGATGAGTACTATTTACCCTTTGAGTTCTGAACTGAGTGAGATGTCACAACTCTCAAAACATGGGCAAAAACACGTGATGGCCATTCAAATGAACACTCTTGATGAGTATAGTGCTTTTCAAAACTGAGTGAGATGAGATGTCGCAACTTATCAACATACGGATAATAACTCAAAGTAAGAGTATTCAAATGAAAAGTTTTGACATGAACATTCTCACAGCTCTGTTTGTTTCTAAATCTCTTTCACTGTGCATTATATGCAAGAAATAAAAAAATGTTAAAATTGTAACCTCAAAAAATCAGAGCAGCAGCTTTGTACCAATGGTATGCAGCGAATAAATTGGTGATCTAAAACATATCCTACTAGCTTGGCAGATACCGTTTCCATGAAGTGATAAATATGCAGTGTTAATAACAAGCTTCAACCACACGAAGGGCAAGCTGGTCAGTATAATTCCTTGATATCATTCAATGCGAGGTGGTCACACCAGAGAGATGATCGAGGCAGTCCTGTTACCCATCACGCTGCTTCGACAGTTGTCGTTTTCTGCTAAACCGACCTGTACAAATAGAAAAGTAAATAAATAAACAAAATGCACAATACCTAACACAGGGTCCGTACTAATTTGAGATGATAAATTCCAGGAGTAGTCCATGAATTTTCCAGGGTACAGAAACGGATTTTTCCAGGACCTTGTCCGTCCTCTATTATTTCACGGCACTCATCTATTGGTAAAAATATCAGCACTTTAAAACCGTTTGAACTACAAAACGACCGAGTTGCGAAGTTCTGACATAACTTTTGCAAAATCTGCTTCCAAAGTGTTAACTAATTTAGCAAAACACCAGTAACAGTTTGTGCAAACCCTGGTCTGTTTTCTTCAAATATTTTCTCTACAAAATTCGAGGAGTATTCAAGGAGTAGATTAAAAAACCTGTTTTTTCCAGGACCCTGGGAAAAAATTATGAAATTCCAGGAGTTTTTCAGGAATTCCTGGAGTAGTGCGACCCCAGTCTGCTAACAAGATCAGTCAGATTTGAGACAAAACTTATGTTTAATACTGAATTAGAAGTTTGATGGCACTTTAATGCGCCAACTACATTTGGCAAGAAACATTGTTTGATTTCCCATTATCTTACTGGCATACAGTTATTTCTCCGAGTGAGTAGCATAATGATTATTTCTTTTTAATTACTGGAATGTTCCAAGTATAGATATGCTATTTGTATTCTGGACACAGAGTGCAACCCGTCTCTTCCTGGTATACAGAACCAATAGAATGAATAGTGTCTGAACGGGCTGGTTTTCGTGTGATTACAGTATAAAAACTGACCGTTAAAACAAAAGTATGGTTTAAAACATTTACTAGAAATATCATGTCAACATACTATATTTCCTCGCTTATATAATTAAGCACACCCTCTAGAATATGAAATTCGAAATAACCACCCTCCCTGGAATAAGCGCCCCTTCTCCTCGCATCCCTCACACGCACGAGGGTTCGTGTTCACACTTACACATCCAGGACTTTCTAAGTCATTTCAAGCATCTCAGTTCAAGAGTATTTAAACATATTTTTGGAAAAAATCTTGAAAAACTTTGAAAATTAAAAAAATACTTTTTCTGGAGCAAATGATTTTATTTCAATTTTCCAGGAGTTTTCCGGTTTTCAGTTTAAAATACCAAGATTTTTCCAGGAAGACGTTGTTGATTGTGCGACAAAGGTTCTAACCAAAATATCGATGTTAATGAGGGAAACTAAGCAGTTGGGATTAACTGGAACACAAACGAGTATTCCATTCAAAGGTTTGTCAAATACTTTCCAATGAAAACATACCGGCGGATGTATTTTAAAAGCTCAACAGCCAACACTATCAGTCTAGACAGTTCAACAGACAAGTGAATCATGGTGAATTCAGTTGGTTTTTACGGATTGCAGTTAATATTAGTCAACCACAAGTTCTGCCCTTGTTTGTGTCTGTCTGTTCGTTCGTTTCCTTCCTTCTCGAACTCGACCAATCAGTCATTTCATCATCCATCCATTCATCCACCCACCTTCACATTTTCCAGACTTGCGACACCAGCCAGACTGTCTCCGAGGAGCAAAACAAATAAAACACAAGTCCAGCACATGCAAAAACAAGAATTATATCCTCAAACTCTTGGCCTGATCAGTAAATATAAAGATTTGGCGATGTGCATGGATGAATGGCATTCTCGGAGACCCAGGAGTAGTCCGTCGGGTGAGGGAAGAAGGGAGCGGTTCATCTTAAGGTGGCTCGCCCCTGTTTTCCGTCTTTCTACCCTATCAAATTTAAGGACGCACATTCTAAAGTATCATGGCAGTTTACTATCAGTTGATACGAATTGATGTTAGAATAACTCTCCATTGTACCAAAAATTGCATTTTTACTGTAATTATCGTTTCCATGGCAACCCTA
>JAOBYG010918333.1:0-13451 GCA_025403545.1 Epizoanthus stellaris | reverse complement strand
AAAATTATATACATTAGTCGCTATATTTATTTGAAATTGCTGAACTTTTTCTCTTGGCAGGCAGTTGAAAGACATTGCTAACTGTCAAAGTTATGAATAAAGTTAGTTATGAATGTCTAAATAACATGAAAATTTATTAAGCCCCCAGCCTCTAATAAGCCCCAGTTCAGAAGCACTGAAAATAAATAAGCCCCAGGGGGCTTAATAGAGGAAATACGGTAAAAGATCGTGTAAATGATCGTGTAAATGATCATGCAAAAGATCGTGTAAATGATCATGTAAAAGATCATGTACATGATCGTGTAAATGATCGTGTAAATGATCGCGTAAATGATCTTGTAAATGATCGTGTAAAACATCGTGTAAATGATCGTGTAAATGAATGTGTAAAGATCGTGTATATGCTCGTGTAACGGTCGTTTAAATGATTGTGTAACTGATCATGTAAATGGTCGTGTAGCTGATCATGTAAATGGTCGTGTAGCTGATCATGTAACCTAATCGTGTAACTGATCGCGTAAATGGTTGTGTATATGATCGTGTAAAGATTATGTATAGATCGTGTAAACCATTGTGGAAATACATATGCCCCAGTATTCTATTTGTTGTAGGTATAAAAAACAGCGGACTCTAAAAAAATTGATTACTGCCCATGAGTATACTACTCTTCAATTTTCGTTTGTTAACACAACATCAGACAACCAGTGTACATACCTAACGGTGGTAAGGGCTGTCCTTAGAGCAACTGGCAAGTTCCTAATGAGGGTATTTTTCTTGGTCTTGTCAAAATAATACTCGTCGAGTCCTTCCACCTATAAAGCAATATTAATGAACGATGTTGATTTCACCAACTTTAGTGATCTGCACTATACTTTACATGTACATCCAGTAGAACAAGCAAGATGAAGTCTTACTGACAAAAGTGAACGTAAAGTAATGTCTGCATCAAAAAGGTGGCTTGTTATACACACTGACATACACATACAAATACATACATACACACACGCAGACACAGACACAGACACACACACACACACACACACGCACGCAGGTACACCTGCAGGGTAAACCAAAATGCCGGATTTTCTGGGACAAGAATATATTTGGTTTGATTAACCAAAGTATTTATATTCTAATGGACACAAGCACACACTGACGAGCCAAAATCCACTCTTCACCTTGTATGTGATGCCCACAGTCTTGCAGAAGATTGATAACGGCATTATAGGTATCATGTCAAATAAACGAAACCAGCCTGGCTCTTCATCGTACAGCGGCAGTGAAGCAATGTTATCTATCCATCCATACTCCCCCTCTTCCCACCGTAACGTAGCTCCAGAACTGGAAACACTAGCTCTGCTGCCATCAAGCCGTCTCGTAGTAACTTCGTGGCCACCCAAATCAAGGTTATTCTGTACTTGCACGCCTGCTGGCTCATGGTTAGTCCCTGCAGAAAACACTGACACTCTCAACTTATGTGTATGTCTAGTGGATTTATAACACTACTGTCTTGAAAATAAAATCATATTATTGACTGGCAGGCAGTGAAACTTCTTTTTTGTGGGGAAGAAGGGAAGGAGACATAATTAATCAGCACACGGAATGAACACAAAGGCAGCTAAGGCAAAGAAAGAGAAAGGTGACATGGGAAAGAAGATAGAAACATGATCAGAGACAAGAAAATTTGAAAAGTCCTATTCACCCAGCAGTATTTTCTGTGTATGCGTCTTATTTGTCACTGTCTTGGTCTCCATCACTGTGTGCCTGTCTGACTGTCTCTCTGTCAACTGTCTGTCGATCGACTGTGTGTCTCATCTCTATCTGTCCGTCTCGATGTTTGTCTGACTGTCTGACGGTATTTTTGTGTCTGTCAGTCTTTGTCTGTCTCTGGCTCTTCTGTGTCTAGCTACATGTACCTGTCTCCCCCGTCCTCAGGCTACACATGTTCTCTTTCCTTCTGAGGGGTCGTATACTGTTCGTTTCTTCTTCCCACTCCAGGGCATTTACAAAAAACTAAATAGACACTTTAATTTTACCTTTAACAAAGGCTAATATTATCATTTTATTGTTTCTTTGTCAGGAAGACATCAAATACCTTCTGTCACCTGAACTTCGTCCATCTACCGATGCCCCGCCTCTTGAGCCCGCTCCATAGACCAGTTGCCAGATGTACTCATAAACTCACCTGAACTTCGTCCATCTACCGATGCCCCGGCTCTTGAGCCAACTCCATAGACCAATTGCCAGATGTACTCATAAACTCACCTGAACTTCGTCCATCTACCGATGTCCCGGCTCTTGAGCCCGCTCCATAGACCAATTGCCAGATGTACTCATAAACTCACCTGAACTTCGTCCATCTACCGATGCCCCGGCTCTTGAGCCCACTCCATAGACCAATTGCCAGATGTATTCATAAACTCACCTGAACTTCGTCCATCTACCGACGCCCCGGCTCTTGAGCCCACTCCATATACCAATTGCCAGATGTACTCATAAACTCACCTGAACTTCGTCCATCTACCGATGCCCCGGCTCTTGAGCCCAGTCCATAGATCAATTGCCAGATATACTCATAAACTCACCTGAACTTCGTCCATCTACCGATGTCCCAGCTCTTGAGTCCGCTCCATAAACCAATTGCCAGATATACTCATACAGGATCTGTGCTCTGACAAACTTCCGTTTGTAACCATATCTTTCGGCGAGGCCCTTGAAAGAAAATGCTAAACTATATAAGGGGCAGTGACAAGAAACAGTAACTTACTGACCTGTTCTACTGGTTAATAAAATCATGACAGGAAAATGCTGCACGTGTCAAGCTAAATAATGGGCAATGGCAAGAAACGGTAACTACATTACTGATCTGTTTTACTCGTTAATACAAGCAACGGTAACTAACTTACTGGCTTGTTCTATTGGTTAATAAAATCATGATTGTAAAATGTTAAAAGTGTCAGGGACCCTGCCAAGCAACAGTAACTAAGGGCACTTTCCATTTGTCGGATCTGGCCGGTCTGGCCGGCCCAAGCAAATGGAACGGGGTAACTTTCGGAACTGGTTCAGGCCAGACTGGTTCTGTTACTGGAGTAGAAGTACTGGGCAGTTCGTTTGTTCTGATGCGAAGCTTTTATAAAAACACAGGGCGCTGAACTGACTGGCCAGACCGGCCAGACCCGACAAATGGAAAGCGCCCTAAGTTACTGTTCTGTTCTACTGGTTAATACAATCATCGTCAAGAACTTTAACTTTATCGACTTCATTGCTTGTATAAGAGAAATACGAATACTGACAAAGATGCAACACAAACTGAGGAAATTGCTCTAAACTACAAAAGTAGTGGATTCGCTGTAAAAGTGTAGTGTAAAGTGGACCTCAATACATGTGAACCATCATTTCTCTTTTTATTGCATTTTGGAGTGTCCTTATATACTAACATATTGCACAAATTCATAAAAATGATCAAATTCGCATTACAATAAGTGAAGAAAAAGATCATTAAGAAATAATGGGAAGGAAATAAGCTACGAAACAGAAACAAACCGTTTCCAATTCCAAACACCTGCGGTAGTTAATGTTAATGTTGTTGTTGTTGCTGTTGTTGTTGCTGTTGTTGTGTTGGTGTTGTTGTTGTTCTTCTTCTTCTTGTTGTTGTTGTTATGTTCTGGTGCAAAATTCGCTCCAAACTCTTGTACTTACAGGTATAAATTGTTGTACAAATTTTCGTCCATCACCCTTGCGCAGAACACCCATATCAACCAGCAATGCTTTCTCAGGCGGAATCTTGGCAGCTGTTGCTGTTCTGTGTGCTTGTAACTGTGCTGTAATGTTTGCAGGCGAATCAATAATAATAGGATCTGTGGCAGCATCTGACAGTCCAGCAATCTCATGTGCTGTCGTTCCAGGTAGTACAGCAATGTTCGATGCTGTAACAATTTTCGGTGCTGCAGATGTCTTTGATCCTGCCGCAATATTCTGCCCAGCTGCAATATTTACTCTGTCTACAAGTTTTCGTACTTTTGCAGCTTTTGGACTTGTTGCAACCTTTGGCTGTGAAACACCTTGTCGACCAACAGCTGCCTTTACTTTTTCAGCTTCACGACCTTTTGCAATCTCTTCTCTCTTCTGCTTCGCTGCCATCCGCTGAAAAGTGTTCAACAGACATATCATGGTCTTCTACAATTTTATTTTACATTTTCAGTAAATCATAACTAAAATAAATCAGAGGTGTTGAATCAGTACCACTAGAAATACTATTGAATAATAGGAACTACACTGTCCAATACATCCCAGAAACATGCAACAGAGCTCTTGGGCTGATCCAAAAACGTTATTTGCTTAATTGAATGGAGTGCTTTGGTCATAGGAATTCTGCTTTGCGTACCTTCCAATAGGCCTTATTCATATTGACTTCAAACTAACTAACTTCATCCCCAAGCTTCGCAATGAACTGAAAACCTGTGCATTTTCTCATCCATGAATTCTCAAAACAGCGAAACTGAAACGAAGACCAACATAAAGCAGTGTCAAGTTGTGCAAAGCGTGTAAGAACCTACGTGTGAACGAGGCTTGGAGATGAAATTTCTTCTGTTGACGTAACATGCATAGTCCTACTGAACTCTGGTACCAATCCAAGTGAAGAATATTTTCGTCAGTCAATTGGTGTTTTTCATTTGATCCAACAGAACTCTTTGGTACAGTTACCACATGTAGAGTTCTGTAGCGTTCTTCAACTGACTACACTGGTAATCTAAACAACTGAACCTCTTCTTGTGACAGCACAAACAGAAGCATTGTAGGGACATAGAATGGTTTACTTCGCTGTCGGGATGTTGAAAGTGCCACGTTTGTCAAATTCTACTCAACTTTCTTGTTCCGTCTCACATTTTTGATCATCCACTTGTTCAATATTTCTAATTTTCTTTGTTAGAATGATTTGAAGTGAAGAACCTGGAGATAGTAGTTTCGACACCAAACAAATACTAAGATGACTTCTATTCTTACATTTATATATGCTGTCTATAGGTCTTAAAAAATTAGCTTTCACAATTGTATTTGTGATGGATGGTTTTCACTCAATCCCCCATAGATGCAAATAACAAAGAGCATGACGGCCATGTTAGTGTACCTAGCAAAATAAACTAATTACAACTCTACTGTTGAGGTACACCAACATGGCGGCTATGGCATCACTAGGTGTCTAGCTCCATGCACTTGCATTATCAAGTGTACAGCTATTATATTCTATAATCAAGCCTACTGGTTTCTCTTGATGACGTCACTATACTTGTTGCAAAAAGTCCTTACATTTACGTTTAACTAATCAAGTGAATTACCCTTGTCTCCAGGCCTCCTTCTATCCTTGTTCACGCAGTCTGCCTGGCCACTAGGCTACTTTCTAGGTAAAAGTTATTATGGTATGTTTTTCACTTTGAAGGTGGAAGATTTTAGCTAAGATGAAATCTAGCACTCTCACGGCTAAAAACATACCATAATGACTTATGTATAAGTATATAATTCATAGAAACTAGTTTACCACAATCCTTTTAACCTCTTTTTTTATTTTTATCTAAAGCTAGATGTTCAGTAGAGTGAGAGACTTCTGGTGTCCACAAAACTATTTTGGTTTATATAGATCATTGGTTCTGGAAGATAAGGAATCAAATGTTCAAAATTGACTAACCTCTTTGACTTGTTTTTCGCGATCATAAAGCTGAAAACGGATCTGATCAATCTTGCTCAGTACAGCAGGGTCGTCAGCATCTACTGAAGAATGCAGGAACAGCTCAACCTGCAACAAAGGCAAGCATCGGATGTTATATGCAATACAAACAGGCGACCAATCAAGGCATGGAACAAATTCTGGAACCACTAGAACTTTTCTTTCTTGTGTAAAATTAAAAAAGATGAACAAACAAACAAGATGACGGGCCACGCATTGAGGCACTTAGACGGAAAGAGACACAAAAGAAATGAAGAGAAAAACATGTAAAAAGAAAAGAAAAAACACAAAATACAAAAATAATAAGGGAAGGGAAGAGAATGAAAAGAAAAGAACGGAAATGTAAGACATAAAAGGAAAGGAAAGGAAAATAAATAGAATAAAATGAAAGTAAAATAAGGGAGAAAACATGAAAGAAAGGGGAAAAAATCCATAGTTTTCGAAATGATGGAAAAGAATAGCCGTGAAAGAGATTGTGGTGAGACAGGAGAAAATACGATCAAATAAGGTGTGTTATGGAGATAGGCGGAAAGTGGAGAAAACAAAAGGTGAGATAAGATAAAACATGGCAAGCGGAGGCAAGATAAGTTGTAATAAAGTGAGACAAGGTGAAATAAGACGACATTCCAGTCCAGAAAGCAAAATATACAGCAAGACAGAAGGTGACAGATCGTTGTCTTTGGTGTCTGCTCGTATTTCAAGAATGAAAGCAACAGAAAAAAAATAAGTATCTTAAGTTTAATATCAGCTTAATTGTGGAACATTAAGGACACTGAAAGTGTCAGCTAATAACTGATAATTTACCGGAAGTTTGAGGCCAGCATGGCAAACAACCGTCTTCAGTTTCTTGATGAGTCCATCTGCCAATAACGATTTAATAATCCTGAAGAACACAAAAAATGGCATCTCTGTTAAAAACTGGAATTTTGCTTGCTTTGCGCCAACTGGTATCTACACTACACTACATACAGACCCATTATAGCCGTTCTCGACAAATGTCTGTAATTCTCAAATAACCTTTTATTGCTTTGCCCTAAGTGATCATGTGTTTAAAAGTTTCAACTGCACTACATACAGACCCATCATAGCCGTTCTTGACCAATGTCTGTAATTCTCCAATAACCTTTCTATTGCTTTAATTTGCCCTAAGTAACCATCTGTTTAAAATTTCAACTCCACTACATACAGACCCATCACAGACGTTCTTGACCAATGTCTGTAATTCTCCAATAACCTTTTTATTGCTTTAATTTGCCCTAAGTAACCATCTGTTTAAATGTTCAACTCCACTACATACAGACCCATCACAGACGTTCTTGACCAATGTCTGTAATTCTCCAATAACCTTTTATTGCTTTGCCCTAAGTGACCATCTGTTTAAAAGTTTCAACTCCACTACATACAGACCCATCATCGCCGTTCTTGATCAATGTCTGTAATTCTCCAGTAACGTTTTATTGCTTTGCCCTAAGTGACCATCTGTTTAAAAGTTTCAACTCCACTACATACAGACATGCCTCCTTAACTCTTCTAGTGACACTTACACGTTCAGAGTTCTTCTATCGATTTTACCAATTCCTTGATTTTCCTCATTTTCTTGTATCGCCTAATACAGGGAAAGCAATTCCCGTTAGTAACAGGCTAGTTCTGCAACAGTTTAAAACAAAGTACCACTTTAACGTTTAAACCTTAAATCATAACATAAAATAAAACAGAACTAGCTGTTATTAGTACTGTACTGTGTTGGTCATAACATTTTCGAAATAAGGAAAATTTCTTATTGGTTAAAGGTGTTTCCGTTAAGAGAGCTACAAAGATATAAAAGTCGACATGTAGCTTCTTCTGTTGTACATGCCACAGACTTTGAGAATATGCAATAAAGTGTTCTTGAAGCTGAGCTGCAGTCTTCCCAGAGATCTATGTCCACGACTTCGGTGGCTGTATAAGATTGCATTGGAGATCCTTGTGTCCAGCATCCTTAACACGTGATCCACCTTTCAGAGAGCTCTGGGCATTCACTTACAGCGATTCTATGCTTGAAGTCTGACATTTCTCAAGTACTTGTGTGCTTGGTAGTTTGTCCTGCCATCGCATTATACAAATGGATTAAAGGCAATGCTGATGGAACTGCTTCAACTGCTTCACGTGTCTGCGGTAACCAGTTCATGTTTCACACCAATACAACAGTGAGGAGATGACAACTGCTTTACAGATTTATATGGTGGTTTTATGTCTCACACCATCTTTATTAGACAGATGGTGATGTAGTCTATCAAACAAGCAACTGGCCTTGATAATCTGCTGAATAGCCTCATCATCATTAATTTCATTGGAGAGGAAGCTGACATGGTAACAAAACCTATCGACTGACTTCAGTGGAGTGCCATTTATAACGTCAGTAGGATCAATTGAGTGTTTGAAGGAGCAGATCAGATTGATACATGACCTCAGTCTTCTTCCATCTACTCTGGTCTGTGGCAAGCGAACACCACACATGGACCAGCCTTTGTGCTGGATTCTGTCTTCGTTGCTACTCACCCAGCACCACAGAACTTCTGACAGCCAATTGTGGCAATCACCTGTACTTGAATTGAATAAAGTGAAAGAGGTCTGTTCGGTCTGAGTCCCACTCTCTTGTCCATGTGAGATATGTGTCCACTGGTGCAGTGACAAACATAGCGTTGTCATGGTATCACATTAGCCCCACTGAAAGTAATGATACATTATCTTGGCCAGTTCTTCGTTTAGCAATGTTTGAATTTCAATAAGAAAATCCCTTTAGAATAATTATAATAAATGTAACCACCTGAAGACCAAAGTGCTGTTTATGAGTATTCACCATCAAACCAGTTAGGAAAGCATACCTTTATAATGGAATATTCGCCTTCCACAACCTTGGATGACTTCAACAGCTCAACAACAAACGTTTTTCTTCGCAACACACGGTGCGTAACTTTCGATACTGTGACACAAAACAAACAATAATATCAAAGTTAACAAAAAGCCTACCTTCGACTGCTAGTAGTAACGTAGATACGATCTCACCAACAACTCCTACCAGGCGATAAGTTATCAACATACAGCAGCACAACTACTCACCTAACTCTGACTTCTTGACTGTTTTCTTTGTCTCTGTTCCAACAATATCCACACCTAGGAAATCGGCATTCACAAAATTACTGAACCCTTTTCCTGCTTATATTCAATTAAAATTTATAAACTAGCAGAAAAGTTTAAGTGCTCATTTGTAAAGAATACATAGCAAGCAAAATGCATACTACTCTTCAAGGGACTTTCAATGAATGGTCACATTAAAAGTTCTTGTAAATGTGATAAAATCTCGCTTATAAGCCTTGGGCTTCTAGGCTTATACATATATAAGAAACTTGTCGAGTGCGTAAAGCTCGGGAATCATTCCAAAAACAAGAAAAACAAGAGTAGTGCTCTTGGGGGGGGGGGGGGGTGTCGTAGCATCACGGGACATTAACAAACAGGTAGGGGCTAATAATCAGGATTTTATGGTATGTTCAAATATTCTAGATTTATCAAGAATATTTTAGAGATAACATGTCCCTTTTGCATCAAGTAACCTACGGTGTAAACGATATTAAGAATTTGCTTAGAAGGAACACTTGTCAATAACTTCTCAAACACATGTGCAAAAAATGTAAGTGTGGAACTCCACAGTAAGTATTAGGACCTGTCACCTGTAGTAAACTGTGAAAACTTCTACACGTGCATCTCATTCAGCATAAGTTACGTCGGCAAAACGTCCAGATATTTTCAAATTTGGAACGATGAACATGAGGATAAAACCCAAGCATCTGAACCAGCATGCCACATCGCAAGTAATTCAGGCCAGTCTCTTTCACATGTAAACTTTTGACTTCAGCAAACTCGTGGATTAAATGCAGAACACAGCTGGAAGTTATTTTCATCTCAAACTTAAAACCTATTTTAAACAAACAAGTATATTCTTTCCATCCAGCACTGTTCCCCAAGTGGGTTAAACAACTTAACCTTTTGTTTTTACCGCTGTATATAATTAATTCTGTTACTCGCGGTTTTTATACCTGAAGATGATCATGTAGATTGAAAACATTTGTTTTTTCCTAAAGTTTTAAACCTTCAGTGTATTTATATTCTACAGATATGTAAGTACAAGTTCACACAACCTGAAAGCATCACTTACTTTCAGGGCTGGGTGCAGGGGAGGGGCGCAGTAAGACAGCAGGAGTTCCACCTGGTGACGAATGAGGAGTGCTGCTTGTAGATTCTGGTAGAGACTTCATGTCTGCAACTTTGTCTTTCATCTCCTGTAGCTTCATCTCCTCCTTGTAGATCATCTGTAATTTCGTACTACTCTCAAAGTGAGGAGCTGCAACATGGCTAAGACGAATACAAGAAGCAACCAAAGATTATGAGCCATTCTAGCTTTAAGAACCATTTTGGTTGTTCTGTACTCTCAATGCTGCAACATGACTTAGAAGAATACAAGAAGCAACCAAAGATTATGAGCTATTCTAGCTTTAAGAACCATTTTAGTTGTTCTATACTCTCAATGCTGCAACATGACTTAGAAGAATACAAGAAGCAACCAAAGATTATGAGCCATTCTAGCTTTAAGAACCATTTTGGTCGTTGTATACTCTCAAAGCTGCAGCATGACTTAGAAGAATACAAGAAGCAGCCACTGATTGTGAGCCATTCTCGCTTTGAGAACCATTTTACTTGTTCTATACACCGAATCTAAACATGGACGCTATCTCAGAGAACCCAGCCAAAGGTACATGAAATCGAGGTTAGTCAGTCCAGGATTGGAGGGTTTTCCTGCGAAATGTCTGTGTTTTCGATTTGTGTTTGCATAGATGTTGTAATCTCAACAACCACAAAATGAATTTAAGCAAGTGAATTTAGGCTTCATCGAGCTAGCTGGCGTGACAGACGACTGACTAACCTCGACTTCATGCAGTTGCGGCCATATTCGGATTAGGTGTATACTCTCAATGCTGCAACATGACTAAGAAGAATACAAGAAGCAATGACAGATCATGAGCCATTCTTACAGTTACTAATACAATCATTCATTAAGAATACAACATATCGCAGTCAAGGACTGAATTACATATTATAAATAGCAAGCACAGATTATAAGGCAATCTTACTGTGACTCATCTGCAATTTCGCGCTGCTCTTAAAATCATTAAGAAAACTCATGCTTAACGTCAAATGAAGCCCCCTGTTGTTGTTGTCGTGTCAATCGACTTTCTTCTCAAATAGCTTCAATAAGGCTAGATTTCAGCTTCACTACACAACAAAATATAACCCATTTGGTTTATTTAGGTAGTATGGGCTGGACTTCGCAACACTGTATATATATCCTCAATAGGATGCATGCCTTATACAGATTTAACTTTCAACTTTCATGGTCACTGCCAGATACAAAAAAAACATAAAAAACCCTGTAGGAAAACTGGAAATGTATTCCCCGAACCACGCAGTACCACACTCCTAGCTGGGGTCTAGAGGATGTTATCTCTACTATACAAGAGTTGGAACTATGAAGCAGAATTTAAAAAAGAACATCTTACAATTGTGACAACTTACATTGGTAATAACATTCGTAAAGGCAAGGAAAATTATTTAAAATTTTTTCCCAAGTCAACTGGATGGAGTCGCAGCCTAGAATGACTCACCACGTGCTATACACATTTATTATACACTGTTACCCACAATACACTACGACTGAGTCGTACCCAGTCCCTGTTGTTCCCGTGCCGCCGAAATATCAATTTCTGTATATTTCGCTTCATTCAATCTCCAGAAATTACATTTTGTTTTGATTCCTTGTAAATGCTAAAATATCTTATATTATAAAGTAAACGAGATATAATGTGGGCTCTGATTGGTTGAAAGCTGTTTACCATAACTCAATGGAAACATAGAAATTCGTTGAAAACGAACATAGAAAACATTTCCTGTGTTTACCATTGAGTTATGGCAACACTTGTGCAAGTTTGGGAGAACGTAAAATAGCTGTAAAAACACAGTTATTTCTTGTTCCCCCAAACTGGCACTTACAAGTGTTACCATAACTTGATGGAAACACAGAAAGTTCTCTATTATTTCAATAGTCGTATTCATGCCTAATGCCTACATTAGTATACTAATGCTGTTACGCTTGGGTTTGCAGTGCTGCATAAACGAAATAGGAAGTTAGTAACAGATGATGACGCAGAATTTTTTCTAATATGGAACTTCATGTCTGGTTCCAGGAGTAAACGCTGCATCTTGTGTGAATGCAAGTATAGTATTAATTTGTAATTCATGACTTACAAAGTTGTTTTCTGTTTGCCAGTTGCCTGCAGAAAAGACTTGATGTATCCCTGCTTCCTTAGGATGCGAAGCATCAGTGTAGCATCACTTTTGGGCAAGTTGGCTTCGTGCATCATCTCCTGCAGGGGCAACACATGCCATTTTTTTATATAGTATTTCTTGTATTCGTAATTTTTGTGTAATCTGCCATCTGGAGTATAAATAGAGCTTGTTGTTGTTGTTGTTGTTCTTGTAATACTAAATGGAAATCTCAGGTTTCTTATCAAGTACTTATGTACATCAAAAAGAACAAAGTAAACGAAAATTGTTTCATTTCCAAGTGATAGAATATTGTTGCTGTGATAGGAAACAAAGAAGATCAGTTGAACACACACACGTTATTTCGTTGTCTGCAGTGTTGCTCAGAGAGATGTTCCGTCTGTCAAATGTTTGTTGTTAGTTTTAGAGAGGTGTCTGCCTTGGTGTGCACACATACATACATACATACAACTTACTTTTAAACTCAATCCATTTGATCCTTTGGCTTCAAAAACATCATATGTCTGTTGGAGCCATGGCTGTTCGGCAACAACGACTGGAAAGCAATCTATGGAAGAATCACGACACCAGACAGAAACTTTAATGCAGTTCCTAGTATAACTAAGCACAGGTAAACCAGGTTGTATCTGAGTAGTGTTCAAATACCAGACTTTGTATGGGATCTCGCGAAATATAAGACTTTGTATGGGATCTCACGAAATACATGTACAAGACTTTGTATGGGCTCTCACGGAATATAAGAGTGTGTGATCTCATGAAATATAAAACTTTGTGTGAATCTCACAAAATATGAGACCTTGTATGAGATCTCACGAAATATAAGACTTTGTATACGATCTCACGAGATATGACACTTTGTATGAGATCTCACAAAATCTAAGACTTTGTACGGGATCTCACGAAATGTAAGACTTTATGGGAATTCACAATTTTTGTTCGAAATATTGTAAATTCACGTGAGGTTGGAAGTGTTGTTTGCCAATGTCTTTGGAGTCACATATGGGCTTGGAGCATTTACATATACTGTATGACGAGGTTTCACATTCACCATAAAATCCAAGACCCATATCTGACCTAACAACACTTCCAGTGTCCTGGTACTACAATTCACGTGACATATTGAACAAAAAATGTAAACTCCCATACAAAGTCTTATACTTCGTGAGATCTCATACAAAGTCTTATTTATTTATTTATTTTTAAACAAGCATTGTATTGATTTTCTAGACATTACAATGTTACAGTGCTTTAGAAGGAGGTGGGAAAGGTTGGTACATGTATATGTGCATTTACAAGGTCTCGGAGTGTTTCTTTTTCCATATATAACTTGTTTTGCAGAAATATAACAAAGGTT
>JAOBYG010918222.1:0-13455 GCA_025403545.1 Epizoanthus stellaris | reverse complement strand
GGGGGGAGGGGGGGGGAGGAGGGAGAAGGGAGTGTTTTGTCATATCCACAGCCAACTCTCTTTTCCTTTTTACCCGGCCCCCTCCTCCCTCCGTTCGCTGTATCGTAAACCTAAAACAAATCCATGCAAGAACAATTTTTGACAACACGGCTCTACCATGCAGAAAAACTGTTTCAGTCAACTTTGGCTGTTTGCAGCTATCACGTGTTTGTACTAAATGCATTCGAATACACCGATGTACATGTAGGTTCGATTCACCAATTTTACAGCTAGTTCAGAGGCCTGGATAGCGGTAGCACTTTTTACTACATGGTGAAATAGGAGTATTGGATCGATAGTTAAAGTCACTCGTGGAATCTATATGTCACCTGAGCAAGTGAAAATACCTAACGCCTCTTGTGTTTCTAATAAACAAATTCACTATCGCTGCTCGATTTACTAGAAGCAGCCATCATAAAATGTAGATGTCGTAGCCACCATTTTTAAAAGATCCTTAAACACTGGTATTAAATCTTGAAATGACTTGTACATAAGTATATCAAAACATAGCTATATTTACTCAAGAGCTCAAATGGACAAGCTCAATTACGAGGCATGATCAACAAACTGATTTTAAATCGAAACTAAAACGTTACTGTAAGGGTAAAGTCTAGAACACTGTGTTTCATCCATTCAGATACTGACAAATTAAAAAGTAAGATAACTCTCTTGTCCTTCACTAGAGAAGGTCATCAGATGGGCGTTTCATTTTGGCTGAATAACATATCTCGTAATAATTTCCTTCAATATGGCTCATATGAATAGCAACGGTCATAGTTTTTTCCGCAAACCATTGGATTGTCAAATGTACAGAAAATCTTACCTTCATTGCTTTAAGTCATCTCGTCTTGGGCTGAAGAGAGACAATTCTAGCCCTCAGAATTGGGGATTTCGCTAATTTATTTGCCTAATTTAAAACTTGTTAAAGACCTGCTGTTGATCTTGTGTAAACTTGGAAATTATCAACAAGATGGCGTAGAAATTAGATCATTGAACGCCAATACAATGTTCCTTTTAGTTTGTACCCGGGGGCGGAGTTGAGTCATAGAAACATTTATCTAAGCCATGGTTGAAGACACTTGGACTCTTGGTACTATATCTTCTTTTTAAGGTATCTAAAGCGGAATCTTTACTCAAAAGTTGTCAGTAGAAGTGACAATATACCAATCATTTAACGAAAACAAAATAAAAATATTGCTTCTGTTGAAATCATTAGGAGGTCCAGACAAAATAGTTCGGTGTTTTTTACATGCGAACAGCACAAGTTAACGAGTAAAAATCGAAAGCTATTTTGCAGTAACATGTTTCATCAGTGAAGTTTAGTTTCTAAACAGCTCACTTAAATACTCTCTAAATGTTCTTGTGACTAATTTGATTACTTTATTAAAAGTAGGTTAATAATTAACTGGAAATAAGATGCTCTTTAAACTGGCCTCACTGAAAGCGGCAGTTTGACCTTTTGTGAACTAAAACACGCGGGCAGTTTTTGTGAGGTTACTTCAGAATTAACTCTAGAATATCGCCGTTTATTGCCTTGCTTTTGTATCTGGTGAAGATGAACTGAACTTTCGTAGGATTTCCTCGTATGGTTTATATGCATCATGTTATCGCTATTGTAAAACTCTGCGATTTTCTTAAGGCTTATAGTTATACAATTTTTCAACGAATTTACCATATACTGTTTTACTAGGCATTCTTACTTATCTTTCTAAAAGAAAAGATTGGAAATTTTGTTGTTGCCTGTGTTTACTGATTCATGTTTAAATTAGAATACAAATTAAAACAAATGTTGCCCTGATGGATAGTTATTGAGTTCTGAACCAACTTCAGTAGACTTCTAAAGGCCTGTTGACTCAGGCGATTCTTTTCGCGCTAACTTCAACTTCAGTATGATATTGCTGCAATTGCTATGAAACGTTGTTTTCGGTAAATTTTTCTGAAAATCGCCGCCAAGTTGCATCAAGGTTCGAGTATGTTCGAAACCGCAGTGGAAATCGCGAAAAAATTGCATCACAAATGCCTTAATACTAGCATTTTGATAACCTTGGACGCAGTCGCTGACATGTGAAAACTCATATTATGATTGCTTCAAAGACCGATTTTGTTGTAGAAATTATGCATTTTATTTGTAAGAATTTCAAACGAAAGGAAAAATTCTCCTCTTTGGAATATATATTCACCAATGCACTCGGACGTCGAGTACACAGTCGCGCTGTTCCAAACCAAGGACTTGCTTGGAACAGTTAACAAAATACAAGATTTTATATGAATGCTGATTGTTGTAATAATAAGAACTCGGTTGTGTCGATTTAAACGAACCAATGTATCAGCTTTGTTTCATTGCATAGTGTAACGATACATTTTATAGTATTTAGTGTTGTCGGCTAAAAGCACCATTCCAAAAGCAAAACTGGATAAGCAGATTCGTACAAAAACTAACAAAATATTGTCTTTATACCCTTGCTAGACTTCAACTGAAAAAGCGCTAGTGTTCTTGTATTCCTGCCTGGAACAATATGGCAGGTTGTGTATCATATTTAACACGGTTTCCGAGTTTGTTAGCACAACACAATAAAATGATATAAATAAAGGTCAAAACTGTTCAGTTATATTCCTTCAGTAATAAACGCACGTGTTTAGATCATCTCTAGTCAGAGAATGAAAAGTTAGATTAAGACATCACAATCAGAAGGCAAAGAAATACTGTACTTGATTTCATTTCATTGGCCACATTTGAGTACATATGTGTACTTTGTGTGTACTTGAACAGACTGTTCTTCGGGAAAGTCCAATATATAACGCTTGCCTCATTACAGGCATAAGTCATGGTAATGTAGTAAGCATACAGGGTTTCAGAATCACAAGTTTATACCGTTAAAAGGTTTTGATTTTTGCAAATTTGGGCTAAAAAGATTATTGGACCGCAAGATCGCCCATATATACCCCCTGTAGAAAATAAGGCAGGTTCAATTCTCTGACACACTGACCACCTGCAAACTAACGGGATTCCTTGGTGTCGAGATTGTTAGCAGAATGTAAAGGAACAAAATAAATGCGAATCAAAGTCTTTTAGTCTCTCAGTTTAAATGTACATGTTTAGACTATCACCAACCAGACACTCGCATCTAATGGCAGATCACAATTCAGGAAAACGTCAAAATAGATACGCGAGTGCTTTATTATTGAGCAATAGTTTTTGTTTTGTGCCGGCTGTCTTTTTTTATGAAAGTCGGATTTTCATCGCATTGTTCAGTGCGTGTTCGATTCGTGGGATGTCAATACGGCACTCGAATATCTGGTCACTCACGTCATCTCGGAGCCCGTGGGGCGTTGACAAATTACATCTTGTAGCTAGCTTCAATCGTACAGGGACTGAAATTTTGATCAAAAATGTTCACTTGGAAAGTAAGTGAATGGCATTTCACTACTAAAATTGATCAATATATACTTTAAATTCCGCGCCATTTATGTGATTACATACGTATAACAGCTAGTTACATTATAGTCACAATTACCAGAATTTTTTAAAGCTTCAGAAACGGAATCGTAGACATGATTTAGCAAAATGAGCCTTGAAGTAATTGGGAAATAGATGGGTACTAGCACTTCAAAATCGTTTTCAAAATTGGCGCACAGTATGACGCCAAGTACTTCATAAAAAAGTTGTGAACAGAAGAACATTTCAATGCAAGCCGAGCTGAATAATTTGAGGTTTTAATTCTCTTTTTGTAATTTTGCAAAACCTCGCCCTTATAATGTACTCACCAAGAGCTTTCATTTAAATGGCCGCACTTTGTGTTTTCGGCCGCCATGACTTGAGAAGTTATGGATGACCATTTCTTAGGGCGGGGGTGGGAGTATGACTTTACGTTACCTCCTAGCAACTGGGGGTCGACTATTTCATGTTGTGGGCGGGGGTACAAGAATTATTGATTTAAATGTTATCTTCTAGCTTTTCATGGAGTTTATTATTTGATATGGAAAGAATGGTTTATGCGTTATTGTTGTAACTGCTGGAGGTTGTCTATATCTTTTGTAGGGCGGCGCGGGGGTGGAAGATCGAAATATTTCTTTTTATTTTCATAGAAACTACCCATGATTCTTTTTATAATTTCCATTTCTGGCCCTCCCTTTTTCTTACAGTTCCTTTCTTTCGAAATCTCACACTATATTATCTCACTCAGTTTGAAAGGTACAGTCAGATTTCACTAAAAAGCGTAGGCAGTTTTTTGTACGAAAATTGACTAAATCTGCATTAAAAAAATCAATTTTCCTTTTATTACTGCTTCATTTAGTTCTGACTCATTTATCGCTTCCCAATTTAGCTCTAGCTATCAGTTCTACGACTCTAATTTAAAGGCAGTTAGTTCATTGCCTGCAAAAGGATAATTATTACTGAGATTCGATACGAATTCAAGACGAGATATAGCTAGTAATGTTAATGTTATGTAGCGCTATTCAGAACATTTAAAAGCACTTATAAAATAAGTACCGGTACGTATCTTTACGTTACGTTACATTACATTACATTACATTACGTATTTTTCCACTAGTTTGCCCCGTTTAGGAATTGCCGAGTCATGTTAACGGAAATATTGAATGATAAATTTGGATTATTGTGGTAGGCCCGTTTTAGACGTCGAACGTTTCATGAGCCGAACCTAATGTTAATAAGCTCAATGTATTCGCATGAAAAGTTCGACGTCTGAAGCCGGCCATACTAGATTTTGTATTGGACGTTGAAAAGGTTTGTATTTCAGTCATACACTCTGGAAACAAATTGAAGATAGTCTATTTATATCATATGCCTGTATACTTAGTCAAGGCTCTGTCGTTACTGTAGTTTTAGATGGAATTTTAAAGACTCGTTTCCCATTTTTAAAGTTGTAACTTGTATGTCGAAACAATGTAATGCGCCTTTCAATTGTAATCTGAAGAAAAAGGTTTAAAGAGTAACGTTAATTTTGACAACAGCATGAAAAAAGATTGCTTTAATTTTCAGTAGATACAGATTATTGTGAGTGTGAACTACAAACGGCATCCTTTGTCGCTATCGTCTTACCTGCGTATTTATGTCCACGGTGATTCAAAATAGTGCACTCACGGCAGATGAGGCCATCACAGGGGAGGCAGTAAAACATATACATCTCGTCCTCGTGTTGGGGGCAGTATGAAGGCCGGTGGAGGTTTTGTTTATCCGCTTGTAGCGTATCGAGAGACACTATCCGGTGATCCTTTGTCACTCGAATACGGCGGTGCGCGTGGATGCAATTAGAGCACAAAAACTCGGCGCAGTCGAGGCATCGTGAAGTCGCCGAGGCTTCATCTTCGCAGTTGGTGCAGTGAAGAGTGTATTCTTTACTGGACTTAACCGACAGCTGATCTAAAGCATTTGTGAGCAACAGATTTCTCGGCAAAGAACTCACTCCTTCTTCCGGTATAGGAGTAGGTTTACGGCACAGCGGACAGACAATCGAGTGCGTTCCCGCGCCGACCACATCATGACTTTCAAGACACTTGCGGCAAAACGAATGAAGACATTGTAGAATCTTTGGTTCTTTGAAGACGTGAAAGCAAAGCCGACACTCCAGAGACTGTGGAGAATATTTTTCTTCTTGAACGGTCGCCATTGCTGTTCAGAAACAGCGCTTGGCGACTTACTCTCGCAATGTTATGATTTTTTAATCGAACTTTCCAGAGTCACAATGGAGCACCCAGGCTCGAGAGTTTCACCTGATGAGGTAATCGATAAATAATTAATGAGATCAGAAGCGAACCTGAACATGACAGTAAAGTCAGAATTAAATGTTCTTATATTTAAAAAACACTGTTGTTACTTGCGCATTGTGTTGGAATTGCTGGAGTTTAAGGTGGTCCGTTTTTATAGCTGTTTTCTCACCAGAATCAACGCATTTAGTTCGACCAGTTGTCTCTACATTTTTCGAGTTTTAACTCATGTTTTATTTTCTTTATCCAGATTGCTTATCAGAGCATAGCGGACTTTACCAAAGCAGACTACGGCAAGCAAGACTGTTTTAGTGCTCTATCTTTGCCCCTTACAAGATTTGTAAAACTGCCTAATTATAAGATGCTAACAAGCTAAGCTAAGTTTGAAAAGTTTAACAAAAGCCCTTTTTATAAAGACAGAGAGAGAGTAAGACACGATTGTTTATATGTTTATAATAAACTTAAGAAACCGTAAAATTCAACAAGTTAAGTGTCGACATACAAGATATGACAATTGTCTGAGTTGTAGCAATGTTTATTTTTGCAGGTACTGACGGGTTTCGGGGTAAATGAACAGGTTGTGTGAGCTGTGGAATAGAAAAAACGTGTTTCTATGGCAACAGGTAATCATAGACTTCAACTGGTCTGAAAGTTTGTAAAAGGCTTTAGACAAGCGTAACATTTACTTTTTGGATTCATTTTCAACCCTGTACTAAAGAAAAAAGAATAAACTGGAAAAATGACCACTCAGTTTCCAATTGTTCTTGGAATTCAGATTTCTACAAGAGCCTTTCACTAATATCAGTCAATATACTGCACCAACCTGCATTTTATTACAAATTTCGTGAGCACTGCACGTTTGAAAAAAACCCGTTGAAAGCCAATCTATTCGCACTTTATGGTGTACGTTATAAATTTTAAATTATTTTGCCCTCTATAGTTTTAATACGAGCTTTAGTTATGGCGAAAGTCCGACTATAGATACACGGCTATTTCAAAATGTTGTCTGGAGTATTGTGCGTTCGTACATACCCAGACCTAACGGAATTGTGGGTGTTCTTTCTGGCCGAGTAGGCGCGGTTATGAATGATATATCCACATTTCCCCAAGGTTGGAATGTCCTGATAACACATTTGGACCACAACCACAATTCTTTTCGGATTATGTCTGTACAAATGATTAGTACACGATTGTACTATGTACAAATGCACAATGCATAATTGGGAATTTAAAGGAGAGTTTAAGTTTTTAGAAGTGTGTGTGTATATTGTGTGCGCGCGTGTATATATATATATATGTGTGTGTGTGTGCGTGTGTGTATATATGTGTGCGCATGTGTGTATTATGTATGTACGCGTGTGTATATATGTGTGCGTGTTTGTATATATGTGTGCGCATGTGTGTACTATGTATGTACGCGTGTGTATATATGTGTGCGCGTGTTTGTATATATGTGTGCGCATGTGTGTATTATGTATGTACGCGTGTGTATATATGTGTGCGCGTGTTTGTATATATGTGTGCGCGTATGTGTATTAAGTACGTACGCGTGTGTAAATATGTGCGCGCGTGTGTGTATGTATGTGTGCGCGTGTGTATACATGTGTGTATATGTATATGTGTGTGTGCGTGTGTATTATGTATGTACGCGTGTGTATATATATGCGCGTGTGTGTGCGCGTGTGTGTATGTATGTGCGCGTGTGTGTGTATATATATGTGCGCGCGCGTGTGTATATATGTGTGCGCGTGTGTGTGTATATGTGTGCGCGTGTGTATGTATGTGCGCGCGTGTGTGTATATATATGTGTGTGCGCGTGTGTGTATACATGTGTGCGCGTTTATGTATATATGTGCGCGTGCGCGTGTATGTATACGCGAGTGTGCGTGTATCCGTCAGTGCATGTTCGTGCGTGTTTGTGTTTGTGTTTGTGTTTGTGTTTGTGTTTGTTTGTGTGTGTGTGTGTTTGTGTGTGTGTGTGTGTGCGTGTGTGTGTGTGTGTGTGTGTGTGTGTTTGTGCATGTATACAAATGCATGTGTATGTATGCGCGAGTGTGCGTGTATCCGCGAGTTTATGTAAGCATGAATGTTCACGCGCGTTTGTGGCTGTTCGCGCCTGTGTAGTATTTTGCATTCATACCTGTTGCGCGTTTAATTTTTCTCTGTGTCAGTGTGTATTTCTGTCTTAGCTTTTTTCTACTGGATTACCTGCAATTGCCATCAAAAGAAAAGACTTTCTATTGTAATTTTTAATTAATCCTTTCTATATGCAGTCAAAACTCATTCTTTTGCAGCCGCTACGTGCTCATATTAATGAGCACAATACAATCCCATCAACATATATCTGACGTTATCAACAGTTCTGCGGGTATTAGACTGAACTTCTCTTTAATGTTTGAAACTATCTGCAGCACGTTCACAGTACAGCACTTTTCTAACAAATGGTAAAATTGATAAAACAATGCACCACTTAAAATTGAGACAAAACTAACTGGCGAGAGACTATAGCGTGTGTTAGAATTGATGACGTCACGGGCGGCTTTGGTGCTTGCAGGGGATTCGATTAAGGAATGTACTCGGTCCCAGAGATATTCCATTACACAGGTGATTCAAGACAGACTCGCAATATTTTGTCTAACCACACAAGCGTAGAAACGTGGTCACCGAAGCATGAAAGGTCATAAAAGTTTTAGCAAAACAACAGCCAGGTTTGCCTTGTTTAGTGTTACGCTTCTTGGCTAACAATGTGCTACCATGCTCTTATGTCATCATCGTCACGCACCGGCTGTCAAATGGCTTTCCAAACTGTAAACCAATCACATGTAAGTAGAAAAGGATCGAAAAACAAGCCAGTTGGAGAACTGGTACGAGCCGCTCATTAATGCCAAAGTTTTGATATTAGAATCGAGCTTGTTTGTTCCCACGAATGTAAAAACTCGGGGAATTTTTGAAACCTCTCTGAAATGGGCTCCGTCCCAGTTCACAAAATCGCCGATTATTATCGGTTGACATGTGGAATTTGCGATCACACGTACAGCAATCCCAAAGTTCTGCCTTGTCTTCACTCGTTCTGTCAGAACTGTCTGGACTCTAACATAAGGTAGGAAAACTTTATTCTTAACTGGGGTAGGTGCGGCGCGCGTTAATTGCGCCATTTGACTCAGAAGCAAACACAGGGCTCGGCGTATTTACTGCTAAAATAATCATCAACAGAATCATTTATCGAATCGTTGAATACGACGAGTCCGAGACAACAAGCGCACTGAAAGCCAGGAACAGTACTCCACATATAAGCCCCAAAAAATCCAAAATAGTGGAATTGAAATTTCGATTGTAATTTTTTCCTGTAACAACTAGCTGTCAAACAAACGTATCATATCGACAATGCAAACCACGAGTTAAATAATCCCAACTGTTTTTCATAATAGTTGTCAACTTTGGACTTAGTTTGTCGCAGCTAGACTGTAGTCCTAAAATACTACGACATCGCCGTCTACAGTTACTAACAACTACAGCAAGGTTGGAGTTTTTAGGTCGTGTTTCCTGTATAAATGTTTAGAGCTGAATACTTTTTAAGAATTGCATGTTGTTGACTCAGTTTCTAAACTACTGTGGCTGCATGCGTTTGGTTGCCTTAATAGTAATATTTCCATGTTTCTGACTAAAACGGGACGAAGGCACTCGCAAGTCATAGTTTGGTATCAAATCAAAACAAGGTGATTGCAATACCATGTACTGAGGATAAAATCTAGTTTAGTTTCATATATATCCTGATTTATTCTTCCATAATTAACCAAACATTTTATCTTTGGTCGATAACGTATGTCGAGCGCCGTGATTATTTCATATTTATATTTCGTCCTCTCTCCAAATTTCAACGGAGGCAAAAGCAGGATTCAAAACATGGAAATATTATTCAAATTTGGCTCTCAATTTTTCTTGGAATTAGCAATGAAATACATATGAGGACTTTCGTAAAAACACTTTATCAAAAGCGCCAGAATTTTTAAGACAATGGTGAACTTTAATTTACAATTAGTGGGCAAAATCCTCTTTATTTTTTCCTTGCAGAGTATAGTCAATATTTAATATCGCAGGTTCCAAGCAGGTTAGATAATCGAATACACTGAGAAACAATAACGTTATAGACCGATATACAACAATATTTGTTTACAGGAATAGATTTTTAACCGCAAAATAGGACCTATTTAGGCAGTAGAATTACCTAGATGAGAAAGCCGAATACTAGTCGAGGTACAGTAGACCAGCAGTAAAGCTTGGAGATGATTCCTTGATCTTTGATCCCTTGGTCCATCGATGGAAGTCTATGAGAAGGAATAAAATAAAGCACCTGTTCACAGGCAGGTGTTGAATAACAGTAAAACTATCTAGCGTGACCTCGGATGGATTTAAAGTACACCAGTTGTAAACACCAAGCGCGATTATGACTGTGAATGGAGAGATTTTTACATCGTATGTGCTAGGCGGCAGGACTCGCTTTGAAATGAAAATCAATGGTAGAAATCGTAAACTAGCGGTAATGGCTTCGCAACCATTTCTAACAGCTTGGATTACTATTCGTGTATACTAGACAGGGTTGGATCGGATTTAATTTGATTTAATTAGTTGGATTGAATTGGATTGAATTGAATTGGATTGCATTGCATTGAATTGAATTAATTTCAATTGATTTATTTGGATTGGATTGAACTGAATTGAATTTGATTAAACTGGATTGAATTGGATTTAACTACGTTGGATTGGATTGGACTGTACTGGATACGATTGGATTCGATTCGAATCGATTGGCAGACAGACAGACAGGCAGAGGATTTTAGAACTAAAGATACAATCAACACATCTGCAGCCCCTGATGAACTTTATAACCATAAAAGCGAGAAAGAAAGACAGACAGACAGGCAGGTACAAGCTTTTATTTACTGGTAAATAAAAATAATTATAATTCATTTCGTTAAGAATACTACAAGCCACGCCAGCCATCCACATGTGAGTTCTAGTTTTAACGGAACACAACGTACATATTATATTCATAAAACGCAAACTAGTTCGCGGCTGAAAAGTACCAGTAATGACAAAAAAGGAGTAAAAAAACCTTTCATTCGTGCACTGTATAATTTTATTTGTTTTGCTCTTATTTTTCAAGCGGGAAGGAGGGCGGTTATTAGAGAGGGACGTTTATTACAAAGTACTTGTTGTAAGCGGGGCGTTCATTAGTGGCTGGGCGTGTATTGCAATAAATACGGTATAACCGAATATAGAAGTATTTAATTCAGCAGGGACCCATCTCAGCAGATAACTAATTCTCTCTGGTTTCCCAGATCTCAAGACAGAACCATCTCCTGTCCGACATGCCAGCGCGTCGTCACGGTTCCCGCCAAAGGTGTCGAAGCCTTCCCGCTCAACTTCTTTGTCAACAACATGCTGACGGTACTGGCGGTACAGGTAACCGGTCTTGATAACCCTTCAAGTTTTTGTAATGCATTGGTAATGGAAATGCATTTATATTGCGCACTTTCCAATGCGCGTCACAATCCTGGGATCATTCAGAGATTACCACTGATGCATGAGGTCTGAGAACAGGGTCTTGTAAAAAGTTCCAAGGACGCGGACGCGCCTGCCGACAGCTCGCGAAATTATAATTCCTGGTTTTCTTCCTTGTTTACTGTACCTCTCACTTGTTTGATATTGTTTTTCGTGTGAAGGATTTGAAAACTAGGAACAAGATAATGTAGTTCTGAGGCCGAATGAATAAACAGACGATTAATATATGTGTTCTCACGTTCGCGTTCTCTATAAAACTTGAACGTTTGGCTAGCAGCGCTTTGATGTTGTACTTCTGAAGAAGAAGGCAGAAAGGTTGTCAGTTCGTTGCATTTTCACGTGCAGTTATTGGATGTTCTAGTTATGTCTACTGTTTTGTGCTACGTCCGCGCAAGGGTGGATAGGTACAAACAAAAATCTTGGTTCCAGGTATTTCCTTTCATTTTGGTCAAAAAAACTCAACAAATTTGTTCAAGGACACAATATATATAAGTGTTGAAAAAGCCACCAACATTTATGGACATACATGAGCAAGAAAGCAGTTGATTGATACAGCTATTTAAAAAAAGGTCGACATCTGTAAAGCGTAATACCAAGCGCCAAAGGAATTGTGGAGCTCTCTATTTTGCACTGTGCAGTCTACTTAGACTTCCAAACAGACGGGAAAAAAGCTAGTAAAGTATGGTTATAAACATTTGCAATGATTTGATCAAATATCTTGCAGTAATTAGCAAAATCTATGAGCTCCCATCATGCTTTGAGAGCTGGGTATTGCGTGTGTTCCCCCATCCATGGATTAGAACCAATAAATGTAGTTCTTTGGTTGCCAAATTTGGGGACAAACCCAATTTTTGAGGACACACTTAGACATGGTTTTTGTCCAAAAAGCCAAGACATCGGACCATAAAATTAGGGGAACTTGTCCGCCCTTTATCCGCTTCGTTGTATCTTAAAGCTCCTACTATTTTACGTACTTGCAGAACCCTACAAAATGTACGAACTGTGAAGACAGCGCCGAGGCGACGGCACGATGCCTGGACTGCGTGGAGAACCTCTGTACGAACTGTGTGCACGCTCACAAGAGGATCCGACAGACCAAGGAGCATCGCATCCTCTCGTTTGAGGAGATACAGACCAACGAGGTGAAAGATACCATCAAGTGTCCCTCGTTCTGCTCCACGCACCTGAAAGAGGTACGCTTTGTTGACGAATACCGTAAACTTGCGATCATAAACCCAGGACTTATTTTATTCCAAAAGGCTTTTTCTTGGGCTGATTTTTTAGGGGGGGGGTATCATCGGGGAGTCTTATTGTTGGAGGGGATGTTTCGTCTTGAAAATGACCGTATTTGTCATGACTTTAAATATAAGCCAATGGGCTTTTTTCGGTGGGGAGAGGGCTTGCTTTCGGAAGTACTTTTGCGTCTGAAATTTTTGTGCTTATTTCCTTTGGGGGGGTTTCACATCGGATGTTTACGGTATATTATGCAATAGTTATCCCCATATAATACTGATTTTTACAACATGTCATGATATTCTCGCTTTCTAATTGGTTGAAAACTATTGTTAATAATAGTACATACCATGATAAACGCGCCATCACTGTATTCGCCACCACTGCAGGTCAAGTTCACCACTGCCAACGCGCACTTAAATGGTGTCCCAAGCTAAATTTATCGCTTGTAACAGCCATTACGGTTTGACTATTTTATTTTCTTGTTGTAAAAAACAAACTTACGATAGGTTTCCTGGGTATGTACTCTTATAGACCACTTTTTTTCGTCATCGAATGGTCAAAATTTGTTGTGGTCATTTTGACCATTCGATGACGATAAACATGGTCTATAAGAGTACATACCACGGAAAACTATCGTAAACTTGTTAAATAAATATGAGTCAATGGATTTGTTTTGCGAGGGGGGTTGTTTCGGAACTACATTTGCGTCTGAAGTTTATGGTATATGAAGCAATAGTTATCCCTATGTAATAATAATATTGATAGAGCGAGTTTCGCATGAGTGTAGAATAACGAAAAGCAAAGACATTACAATACATTAGATTCAGCAGTACATTCGGCCAATGAGGTGGTTGAAAATGGCGGGAAAATGGCGCGCGTAGCAAGGTTGTT
>JAOBYG010918111.1:0-13455 GCA_025403545.1 Epizoanthus stellaris | reverse complement strand
CTATCTCTCTATCTCTCTCTCTATCTCTCTATCTCTCTCTCTATCTCTCTATCTCTCTCTCTATCTCTCTATCTCTCCATCTCTCCATCTCTCCATCTCTCTATCTCTATGTCTCTATCTCTCTATCTCTATCTCTCTATCTCTCTAACTCTCTATCTCTCTATCTCTCTATCTCTCAATCTCTCTCTCTCTCTCTCTTTCTCTCTATCTCTCTCTCTCTAATGATTTAGTGTAATCTGTTGAATTGTCATGGCATCATAGTAAACTACAAGGAATGCTAGGTGTGGAGTCCATGCCAGGGGTAAATCCAACAATGGCAACATTGCATTGAAATCCCAGGGGTGCATGGCACTCACAGATACAAATAACAGGGGGGTCATAAGTCTAAAGGGCATCATTTTGAGGGAATTTAATTTTTATAGGGTGTCAATTTCGAAATTTTAGTATTTTTTGTAAGTTTTGCTTGTGGAGAGGTTAGGCAATTTTAGAGTACCGGTATTTATTATGTAAAGATACAGTGACATCTATTAAATAGTAAATGATTCAAAATAAATCACCAAGTTCTTGCGATTTAATATTTATTATTTTAAGCATCTTGACTTTGCCAAGAATCTAAGTATGTTTTGTTAATAAATGTTTGAGTAATTTTTTTGAGAATCTGAGTTTTACCTCAATCTAGTATTTTTCTATGTTATAAATTAAATTAGGGTTGAGTTCAACTTACAGACCTTCGTGTCATATTTACCTGGGACGTCTCACCCCTGGGATGAAACTGGTAACATCGCGTAAGTGAATTTGTGACAGTAGACCACAGCAATGTGCAAAATTTGGACTGTGACAACTTCAAAAACCAATTACTTGTAATAAGTAACATTTTCCAAAATAGGCCCATGACTTTATCCCCTGGCAGAACGATTGACATGTATTTTGAAGTGACATGATTAATCACATTCCTAGTATTTCTTCACCTTTTCAAGTCTTGTGTTTTTGTTCACACTAGTGTTAGTATGTGTTTCACAATTGTGACCGAGGAGCTAACTTGCAGTATAACAATCAATACATAATACAGCTTTCAATTCATGATACATAAAACACAGTTTTGAAACAGACAGAAACTGGTGAATTTCAACCGACAAGACAATCATGTACATCCAACCTCTATCAGTTGACATTTTGAGATCTGGTAGCCATTTGCCGACTGCACAAATGTCACAATCCATCTCAGTTTCAGGAACTTCCAGTCCACTAAACAATGCACAACCGGATTTATGTAATAAGTGGCTATTGTTTAGTGGATCGTGAGAAACCAGAAGTTCCCAAAAAACAAGATAAATTATGGGATTTGTGAAAGGGACAAATAGTGGACAAGTGATATTATGGGATACCTGGGGAGAATTCGCCAGAATTTCGAAACTGGAGTGACCAAGATGGGGTCACATTTTCAGCATGATCACCGGATTTTCATATTTGAATTTATGGAAAAGCTTGAAGCAGTCTGAATGACTAAAATGTGTCTCAGTGTTGGAAATCAGTTACTATTAAAGTTGGGATCACATAATTTCCATTTGCAAAAAAAGTGATTTAGGTATGGTCCCTAAGTGGCTACAAAAGTGACTATAATGTGTGTAGGGGCTCACAGTGGCCAGCGGCACAGCACACCCAGTAAAAGGGACCTAAGTACCCCCCAAGAGATATTCAAGAAAAAGAAGAAAACTGTTTAAATATTTGGTTTTAGTTCCAGTGGAGGTGGTCAGTGGCAGCCCCCCCCCAAAAAAAACCCCACACACCCCAAATGGGTCCCTCAACAGGGCATGCATTTCGACCTGCTCCCTAAACCCATTTGGAAATATTTGTCATGAATCAACACTTTGATACAATGTGCTACTGGTGTGAAATGCTTCTCAGGGGGGGACTTCCCGCCTCCTGCCCCCTATTCTTCTGGGATGCAACCCCTTAAAAACTGGAAGTGAACAATCATGTGTTTTGCTGGAAGTGAACTCATTTTCATATTTTTTCCCGGTTCCTACCCTCTTGAAGTACCTTGAAAATCCTGCCTCCTGTCCCCTTCTCTCCCGCCTCCCACTCCCTGTTCTCCCATGTTGTCTCCCCCCCATTCCTCAGGCATCCCATAATATCACTTATTAAGATGGCTGCTGTATCTCAAGATAGGCCAATTATTTCATTAGTTGTTAACTAACAAAGTAAAAATTAATGCACCAACTGAGATAATGAGGTTATATGATTAATTTGATACAATATAGTATAACGAATTGATAACGAAAGATAGATTGTAATTACGTCACTTTCAAATCAATATCTTACAGAACTGGGTTTTACATGATACATTGTGTTGGGTAGGAGCAAAGATGTAATAAAGCACACTGTTGTTTGAGTATGGTTTGTTGTCATGCAGTTTATATTAACTTTCAAGTTGTACTGATAATTATAAAATAATAATAACAAATACATAATAACGTTTATGATTTCTAAACGAACATGAAATAACAATAATCTATGGATCTATCTAAACATGAATGCACGAGAAGCCTCGGCTTTATTACACTCACTTTTTGATACAATCTGTACGTATGTTACCGGTAACATTATTTTGTAAAAAATTTTACTGCTAGTAATTGTAATGTACAATATAGTACATAGGTTTGTTAGTAATATATTATAGGGCTGCTGTTGATAACATTGTCTGTAAACTAAATAGGTTATCCTGTATAAATAAAAACATCTTATCTAAAGTTATGTCAAAGCATATAGTAAATATTTTGTAAATATTTTAAATACTTTAATATATTTTATCATAATTTGTTGTAAAATTCATGGCCTTAAGTTTCATGCATTTTCAGAGTCAATTATTATTATTACTATAAATGCTGTTATTTTTATTAATATTAGTATTATATTCTGGTTTCTCAGTATGGCTGTTAGGCTAGTAGTAAATTTGTGTAGTATCAGGACAGAAACATATGCCCATCAATTGGTAATTTGACTAATTTATTGTTTCCTGAGGCAAATATAGTTTTTTCCAGAGAACAAACTCTCGAATTCTCCAAAAGCCTAGTACCATCACAGACATCACAAGAGGTGATGTTTTGATCAACAGCGACACACACACATTACTTTCTGCTATGTCAACATAATTTTTTTGAAAATCGTTACAACTTTAGATTTTAACTTACACTGTCCTTTTCACGGTTCTTTTTAGCTACAGAGCAAATGAGCAGACAGTATTCGATTGGATCTCCATTCTATTCCGTACAAGAAGACTTCGAGCTCAAAGAACTGCTTGACAGTGTGTCACGCTGCCCTAACTCGGTGGAAGAGCGTGTCACCCTGCCCTGATGAGGTGAAATAGTGTGTCACGCTGCCCTGACTCGGCGTTTAAACAATTAGTTGAGTACTAAGATGTAAACTATAAATATAAATAATAATTTATTAAGAAAAACAACTAAATTAAAATTTAGTAAATAGTTGTAAATAATAGATACAAAATTCTGCTAACTACCTAAACTTGGCATTTCCTTTTACTAAAGTTTTCTTTCTTTTGAGAATACCGGTAACTCTAAAGCTTTTAAAATGATAAATAATAAATCGTGTACATTAATTATACAAGTGACTCAGTGGAGCCCACTTAACTGTCTTCTGAGAGGAACTGAGAGAGGAGTATATAATATCCTGCAATATTTCACACGTAGGTTGATTATTTGAATGGTAGGATGTATACTTTGTAGAAGCAAGGCCAGTTTGAGGTTACTATAGTAACAAATGTTGGGAAATTCCTTGAGAAAGATGCCAAGGGATTCGGAGCTCTTTGGAAAATGTTTGGAAAGTCTTTAGCAAGTGTTCGGAGAATATTCGGAAATTCATCGGTTATGTTCGGAAATCTTCGGAAAAGTTCATAAAATTTTGGAAAATGTTCGGAAAATCTTTGAAATTCAGAATAAAATGTTCGGAAAATCTTCAGAATAGTTCAGAAGATCTCCGGAAATATTCGGAAAATCAGACTATCTTAAATGCAGTTGGAAAATAAATCCTACAGGCTCATCAAAATAATGCAGGACTCGTAAAACTATCCAGCATAGTGTAATAGTGGGCACACCATACTGTTCAATAACATATAAGTATTCTCGTCCCAGTCGGTTGCAATCCCGAGCCATTCAGATTGTAGGAGAATGGCAGAACATGTGCGCAAGGAGCGACGATTGGCGGGGAAGAATCGCCGCGCGCATTTTTCTCCTTTTTTTCTTTCATTTTTGATGAAACAAATACTGGGAAGGCGCTGCTGAAGAGAGTGATACCATGGCCTATAGTCGTTATATATACATTTTATAAAATAGGGCAGATGTAACGCGTGCTCTGATTGGCTAATAGATGGCAAAATGAGTGTTTATATCAGAGGATAAAGACACTCATTTTATCTTCATCTTATTTCTATTTTATAAAACTAAAAAGCAATATAAAACGGCTACTTGTGTCTATAAACTGTGATATAAACACGTCGGCTTCGCCTCGTGTTCCTCTTAAACTTCTCTCGTGCTCTACAACTTTCGGCGTGTTTATATCACAGTTTATAGACACTTGCAGCCATTTTCTATTGCTTAAATATATACGTGGTGCGTCAATATTCTATTGCTTGACTACTGAAACATTGCATTGTGGTATATGTAATCCAGATTTTGTTTCCTCGGTGGCGTTTGTACTGATTGCTGAACAAAAATTTGAATTATCATATTAAACGTGTCACGTATAACTTCGAAGGCTATTGCCACATGAACAACAAAAAATGCTGTCTTTGAGTTGAAGTTGCCGGTACATAGACAAAGTAGATTCGTGCAAAACGATATAAGTTAAAGTTGAAAGAGGCTCTTCATTAAGTGTTTCTGCTAACATCAAGACGAAACTTAACATCTGACACAAAATGTAAATAACATATTTACATTAAATACAATTTGCTGATCTTTTAGTTAAAAATATTTTTACAAATATTATAAATATGTAGAATTATAATATATATCAATCACAAAGTGAGAGCGTTTACTCAGGATAATAATTATTCAGAAACCAAGAGGATATGTCAGACGAATTTCAAGTGTTTGTATATAATCTTTAAACATGTTTGTAAGCATTTTAAAAGACACTTACAGCCTAAAAGAAAACGGGGATACGTATACTGTTGCCAATTTACATTGCCTCAATTACTTGAATTATTAATGTACTTGAAACTATGATTTTCAAAAACTTACACTGATTAATAGGAAGGCTGACGTCTTTCATCAAGGAGTAGTTTTAAATAACAGGTACCAAATCTATATGTTATACTAATTCAATAATTTCTTATTCGATTAGAAAGATTCCTATCTTAAAAAATAATTGTTTGAATATTAAATTCAATTTATCTGAATGCGGTCATATTATATGTATACACACCTCGACTTTCAATTGACGTGTTGCTAAATTCTCCTTACTGGTCTAGAAGCTGATATAGTGATTGATGGAGTATTGCTGGAACATTATAGGATCGATCATTTGATATTGTGTGTGGGGGGGAGGGGGTTGGAAGAATGTCAAAAACAAGAGTTTGCAAGATAAGAACTGGTGAAAAATAATAAATTACGACATATTGCTGTGATCGAAAAGAGAGGACCAGGGAAGGAAATGTATATAAAAATTATTTCCAGCACAATTTTGAAAGAAAAAATGATTTTACAAGTAATTTATTCTTCCTCCACCACCCTTCATCAATATGAAACGGTCGGTCTCTAATGATGATCAGATTCTAAAAAAACGAAATCATATTGATAATTTTCTATTGGAAATTCTAAGTGAAACAAAATTATTTGATGTAATAAATTATTGCTCCAGGAGAGTAGATAGCGATGAACATTTTATCAAATTAAATCCATCTGAAGATGTAAATATTTAGTAATTAATGATTAAAGGTTTGCATCGTAACACGTGGAACTATGGGTGATATTACTTTGGTGACATTAAAGTAAATTAAGATTTTAAATAAATACTGCTCAAGATAAGTTGAGCGGATTTACCGATTCAGCAGTTTGAGGTAATTTGTGAGACGTTATTATGTATGGCAATACATAGATCTCGATTTCAGAAAACAATAGAAAATAGGTGTAAATAATAAAAAAAACTTGTTTATAACTTCCGTTCTAATGCACCTATCAATGTTAAGCGGGAGGGGGGAGGCCGGGCATATGTGGGGGATTTGACAGCGATTAGTTGCCCGTGGTGGGGATATTTGACCATTTTAATCAAATTCTGACAAGTTTTTACAGCTAATAAGTGACTCATTTGATCTTCAACGATTGCCCCGGGGTGGGGAATTTGAACAGAAATCCTTGTTCGAGTTCAAATGCCCGGCCTCCCCCCCCCTCCAGCTTAACATTGATAGGTGCATTATGTCTTTCACTTTCAAATCCAAAAGATCAACACAGTAGGTCTAGCGATGTACATTATATATAAAACTCACAACTGCTGCTGTTTTGTCTTAGTCTTGGATAGTATCCATGCATGTTCTCTCTCTAGTCCCAGCTGTCATTTCCAAATATGCTGTATTGATACACTTAAGACACCTATACATAAAGCCAACTAGTTTTCCTAAATTTTATCCACAGGTAAACATCATAGACCATTGTGTAGGCTGCCCCCTCGGCCAACTGTTTTCTTTTAATACTCTGCTCCACAGGAGTCCCTCGATATCCCTTGACAGACATAATATACCAGCCCCACAAACTAAAGGAGTACCAAGATAGCCCTTGGTTCTTGGAAAACCTCATAACCAACCTGGCTGCCCACATAATGGACATATTTCCTTACTCTGGACCCAGCGAAGTCCCCAAGATAACCCGTGGATGACCTCATAATCTGCCACACTGCCCAACCCAAACATCTTCCCCGTTTTGTCCCACAGGAGATATCCCTTATATTATGTCATAATCCGCCACACTGCCCAACCCCTATTTTGTCCCGAGTCCCCCCTGCAAGATATTCCTTGAATCATCTCATAATCAATCACTGCCCAACCCAAACATTTCCCCCTATTTTGTCCCAAAAGAGTCCCCAAAGTACCCCAGCAATGCCATTATGATGTAGGTTGCCCAACTGTTTCCCAGAGAATCCTCCAGTTATCCTATGTGTGCTCTCATAACCTAAAGCTGTCCATAAACCCAGCTATCTAAAATTTGCCTTCAACAACCTGATAACCTAGTACTACTTTAGTATCTCACTCAAGTCTCCAATTTGTTCCTTGGGTAACCACAAAGCCTTTTATGCCTCATACAAGCTTAATAAAGTAATGTTGTCTTACAAAAACATTTTAAATGTGCAAGCTTCATGATGATGGATGTGAAGGAATGGACTTATCAATCTAAACTTGACTGTATTTGTATTTGAGCTAAACTGAAACACTGGACAACTTGACATCTATTCATTTCAAGGTTTACACCATTCGCAGAAACTAATCAATGTCAAAACCTGAACCAGTGACTTCTGCTCCTTAACTTTCCATTTTGCTTCCAAAGTTTGCTTTAGTCACTGGTATTTGCACCAAAAAAGTCAAACTAAACACACAGCAAGAATTGAGCTGCGAAAAACAGTTTGCAACAAACACTAAAGAAGATGGATTCTCTGCTGACTGTTTCCTTGGTGTTTTGAGAAAAGTATACATATTTGTAATAGAAACTGAAACACAAAGAGGAGTTCATTCTTGATTTACTTATAGTAAAATGTAATATATCTGCAATCAATTGGACAATTTGAAAAATGCTACTGTTAAAATGTTAGATGAAAGCCTTTGCAGGATAATATTCAGATCCACTGAAAACAACTTCAACACTTAGACGAAGCTGACCTTACCAGGGTGGTGCACCATTCACAATCTAGGTACAGAACAGTCTTAGCATTCACTGTTTTCCACATTTGTAATTCCGTGACTTTCCTGGACCTCCCCCCCCCCCAATTTCAGTATTTTCCATGACCTAATGCAGGCCATGATATTTCTTAATTAATAGGTTATTAATTAATTAATAGGTCTTAATTAGATCAGGAATAAGGGTCATGGATATTCGTCTTGTCAAGGAATCTTCAGAAAATACCCAGAGCAACCAAACTACTATAGTCAAATATTGTAGCTGCCAACTAACCCATTTCTCCTCACTGCACCCATCATGCTGGGAGACAAAAACGATCCCCAGGTCACCCCAATAGCAAGCACAAGTTCATATCCCCTCATAACTGCTCAAAATATTACCCAAATGTGTAACGGCAAAAACTTACGAACAGTCTGACGAAGCTGATAAAAACCAAAATATGAGAATCAAAACAACTTCTGACAATGGTAAACAGTTTTTTCCATGGGTTGATTGTGATTAGTTAGCTTCTCACTAATTTGGCAAAATGGGGAAATAAGCCTAAAACAATTTTTAGAATGACTGCTTATTATTTTGGACTGAATTTACAAATATGAGGAGATCCCTGGTGGCACTGCCATCCTCGGCATGTGGGACACCCAAGAACAGCCGTCTCCTTCGTTGGACGCATGCGCATTTGGTGCTTTTCAGAAGCTGTGTTTCAACAGCGCTGGAGAAGGAAAAGAAAGCATTCAAGATGACATCACAACAAACGTTATCCCTTAGAGGCATGTCAGGACTTGGAAGTGCATCAAGTTATTGAAGGGAAACTGGATTTTTAGCAAAGATTACCCGACATGTGTCTTTAGAATTCTGTTTCCTAGGCTGGAAATGTTATATAACTTTACAGCTTCCACTTCTACTTTACACAAGTTTTAAAAGTATCAATGTTCAATATAAGTTCTTGTTTCCTTTGATTAAACTGTCTTAGCAATACTAAGTTCTCAAGAACATAGGTGCTACTGTGTACATCTTGCATTATGATATTTTATTTTCCAGTATGCTAAACAGTCATAGCAACTTGTATGTTGTCGGTGCTAGAATGACAAACCTCTTTCAATATTATACACCAAAGTTGAGGAACAGGAAGCTTGCAACAAAATAACCCAAGGTTTTATAAACATATACAGTATCAAAATAATGTTAAGTTTAAAACATTTGAGTAAAAGGTTACAGCTTACACAAATCCTTCATGCGTGTACAATTATCATACACTGAAACCTTCTTTGTTCCGGTAAACACTAATGTTCCATACTAATAGCAGCATCCTCAGAAAACATATTTTTCTAGTAAAAACGTTTGAACAGATGTAGTATGTAGCAAAACTAACGATGATCACTCTCTTTCAGATTGCCTTTGGAGTTCACAGACTGGACTGATTTGCACAAAAATAAGTAGACTATATCTGCAGCAAATATTGAGGGTATTCATGTTTCAAAAGCAAGGACTATGTGACGACACCTGAGATGTATTTCCCTTACCCAAAGCTCTGAGCGACATTTCAATGTCAGTCCCTACACAATAGTCACACAACTTAGTGTCAACCTATTCGGCTCCTTTAATATCAACTACATATAACTATTTTATTGTACAATCTAAAAAGAACATTACAAAACTGCATCAAGTTAAAATGGTGTATGCTAAAAATCAACGAATGCCTTGAATCTCTTCAAATATCCTGGGCTATGACAAGTTGGGTAGATAGATGAGGCTGGCCTAGGCTGTTCAGTTCTTAATGGCTGCTGACTGTATTTCCTCTTCGAGGTTTACTTCTTAGGCACTTAAGAGTTATGTCCTGGTCTTAACTTGCTTAGTTCTGCCCAACTTTTGTCGACCTCTAACCTAATGGTTGTTGAAACAGAGAAACTTAGCCTGTGATCTAAGATAACAACATGGATGTTAGTCCTAATCTAAATATATTTGATACAAATCCTTGAAGGCACAAGTTGATAAGATGACAAAACCCATTTCCTACCCACCAACAGTATGGCAATAATATAACTGATTATAATATCTACACACAAAAATGTGGAATAAAGAGGTAGTTAGGACTATTACACTTTAAAGGAAAATTAAACTGAAAATAAATGTTACTTTATTATTTGAAATGCACCTTAATTTAGTATTTTCTTTCAAAAACAAAACAGAGTTAGTTTCTTTGTTGTAAAAAATGTTTGTGGCAGATGTAGCAGTGGGAATCACTTTCTTGAACAAAGAGAGAATAGAAATTCAATACTTCCTTGTCTATAATCCTAACATAAACCTGATTAACAACATGAAAGTACAGTGAACTGTAGTAGCCCCTGATATGCACTTATTCTTTGAAATAAGCACAAATACAGTCATGTAATACATTTGCTTTTCAAGTCTTGGTATAAAATATCTTTATTCCTGTTGTCAAGGCTGGTCATTTAAAGCTATACACAAAGGTTCTTTGCATGAACATTCGCATATTTTCAATTCAAATCATTTGTTAATAAACATGACATCTGCTGACTGCTCCATGAAGACACAGGTCATTACTCAAAACACATGTGATATTGTGCTGCCAAAAAACCCAAAGAAACAATATTTGAAAAAATCAGCAACATCACTATATATTATTTGAAGGAGTAGAAACTCTTTGATGTTACTTCTCTCTTAGAAGTACCATAATTTTTTTATGAATCAAAACCTTACATAAAATCATATTCAGCATCAAACATGTTTTGTCTGACACACTTGAAAGTTTTCCATTTGTTAGCAAACATTTCAACATAAAAATAAACTTTTCACGATCTGACAAGTCAAACCTGTGCTAACAGCTGAGAAAACATTACAATTTGTCAGACATTCTATACATACTTCATAACTAATGAGAACATGTTTTTGCATCAGGCGTTCAAACTCAGACAAAATGATGGTACTTCAATTTGTAATAATACTGTAAAAAAATGGGTTAAAATCATCCATTTTAAAAAAAAGACAAACCTTGTTTGGTAGTTCAGTAGGGTTTGTATCTGCCACCACCCATTGCACCTCGCTGGTTGGCACCAAAGGTTCTGGCACCTGCTCCATTCATCCCACCACCATAACTGGCATAAGCTGTACGCTGGGGTCCGAAGTTGGCTGCTGTTTGGCCATACATTCCGGCTCCCACGCCACCATAGCGGTCATATCCAGTACCGGCAGCGGCACCATACCCAGCTCCATATGCTGCGGCACCATACCCAGCTCCATATGCTGCAGCACCGTAACCACTGGCATCTCCTGCACCATACAACCCAGCACTATAACTAGCATCAAAGCCACCCCCTCCTCCTTGAGCTTGATACCCCCCGCCAGCACTCGCGCCATAACCGCCACCCCGGCCGCCACCTCGAGCTCCAAAACCGCCACCTCGGCCACCACCACGACCGCCACCACCACCGCCATCTTTGTTCTTGGGCTCCGCTTTCTTCATTTCCACCTTCTTGCCTTTGATGGTTAATCTCTTTATGCAACACAGTGTATCTACAGTGTCCTCCTCTTCGAATTCGATAAAGCCGAAACCACGATTCTTTCCCGTTTCCTTGTTTTTGATGAGATCGATCGAGGCGATGGTGCCCGAGCCCTCGAGGACTTTTTCAATTTCTTCTCTTACATCGCTATCCTCGACGTCTTCTTTCAGACCTCCCATGAAAATTTTCTTGGTTTTGAAGTGAGATGTCGTGTTGCTGTCGTCACGCGGTATGGCACGTTTCACTTCGACATCTTTCCCGTCGATGTTGTGTCCTTTCTCTTTCTTTTCTGCCAGAACTTGGAATGTGCAGTGATAGTCCTCAAACGTTACATATCCAAAGCCTCGGGATGTTTTTGTGTTTTGATCTTTGATCACTACAGAGTCCTCTAGCGTTCCGTACTTTTGGAAGTACTCTTTGACAGTTTCGTCCGAAGTATTGCGGTTCAAACCTCCAACGAACAACTTCTTCAGTCTCTGATCGTAGGCTTGTTCCATTTTCGATGTTCAGTAAACGACGCTAAAAAGTTTAAAGTGTGTATGAGCAAGCTGTTTTGCAAAACGAATTCAAGAATTATGAAGAATAAAGCATAACTTCCACAGAAAATTTCAACAAACCTTTTTCTCCAATGTCGGCGATGAAGATAGTCAGCAGGAGAAAGAACGCCGCATTCTTCGTCATTCAGATTGCACGTGTTCTGTTACTGTTCTCGAACGCTGATTGGATGCTTATCAACAGTTTTGCACGCTGATTGGTTGCTTCACAGCGGCCGAAGATAAAAGGCGATTTGTTATCGACTATAACGACCAAAGCTAATCGATAATTATTCGAAATGTATAAAATAAATAAATTACCGGGCGGAAGTATCACGGGCTCATATGTACCTCGAATTCCAAAATGGCGTTCAAACAGCGGTAAGTGGAAGGCTTTATAGAACTGGAAGATTTGCACAATATTTACATAATTCTGATCTGCCTGCTAACGTATGATTTCATAAACTTCAATCTGCATGTTATTTTAGAGTTGCAGAATTCCAATCCGTATTGTCGGCTGATGTAATCGATATAAAACGCCTCAGAACACTTTGTTTCAATGGTAAGTATTTATATGAAGTTTCATTCCTCCAGTATGAGTATATATGCTTATTCATGATGGTGCATATTTCATTATTTGTTGGCATTGCAAAGCTTTGTTACCCTTTTTACAATATTAAAATATTTTTTTCCTTGTAGGCGTACCAGATGGAGCTGGAATGAGGTCACTTTGTTGGAAAGTAAGCCTTATAGTTATATACTGTATTTATCATCAGTCAGCCGTATCCCAAGGCCAAGGGATCGACCCCCGGGGACTCAGGGACATATTGTAGCCCCGACAAAAAGATGCTCAGGTCCATGGGGTGGAGCATAGCATATGGTCCACAGTATACTGTGCCAGCCCCATATATTAAAGGGGAACTGAACCTAAGGGCTTTGAAAAGCGTAATTTACTGCTTTGCCTGGCGGCTCGGAAATGAAGAGTCAGTGGACTTCCATTCAAATTTATGACATCTCATGGGGAACACACATTTTGGAAGTGTTTTTACATCAATTTTTGGTCAACCAGGAATTAAGCATTTAAGGGAACTGCGACGTCAAGAAATCGGCTGTTACTAATATAAGGGAATTATAATAATGAAGAAAGATTCCCAGTGACCAACTGTCACCATGAGGAGAATGAACGTGATATTTCAAATTTGTTGATGACATCATACATAGCGTCACGTAGCCTAAACTTAAAACAATAATGGGGCCTTGCACGAACACGGAAGGAGAACAAAGTTGACTGTAATTTATTGCGAAGAAAATTTGTAACAAAAGTATGTTTCACAATTTCTCATTTATGTCTCATCACGTCAGATTCTGGCATCAGCAGGTGCATGATGTTGCAGTTTTCCACATTTTAAGGTTACCGAACAGGTTGAAATTGAGATTTTAGGTGAACGAAATAGCCTGCTACATAAGCTTTAAAATAAAAAAAGTTTTTTCAAATATCTCAAATAT
>JAOBYG010918001.1:0-13462 GCA_025403545.1 Epizoanthus stellaris | reverse complement strand
CGTCAGCGTTTTCGAAAACCTCCGTTTTCGCCCGTCCACACTAAAACGATAGACCTCCGTTTTCAAAAGTCTCCATTTTGGAGAGCGTTTTCAAAAACCTCCGTTTTCTCACCTACAGACCTCCGTTTTCGATCGTTTAAGTGTGGACGGTCGGTGCAAACGCATCAAAAATGATAATGAAAACGGAGGTTTTCGAAAACGTTTTAGTGTGAACGGGGCCTTAGTATCTAGTAATGTTAATTTTAAGTTCAGAATTTCCTGTTATGTATTTTAAAATATTTGTTATGTTAGTGACTGAACAACAGTAACTGCAAGGTCACAATTTTCACACTTTTGGTTTGGCCAAAGCCACGCATGCGCTCAACCAATTATCAGCAGATATGGTTTTGGCCGTTGTGACCTCGCATTTTACTGTTGTTCCTGTTAGCGGCTGGTTATTTTCAGTTGAGTTTATTTTATTATCAGAGAAGGTTGGAGAATTTTTAATCAGTCAAATTAATTTTAGTTGTATCAAACCTGGAAATCACTAGAGTGATAAAATTTGCTATCGCGACGGCCGGCTCGCTGTAACTGATTTTCTGCACCACGTGATGGCGGTTTCTTGCACCACGTGACGCTTGTCTACCTTTGGTCTGTATGTTGGACGTCCACGGAGTACTACCTCGAAGAAACTGTTGCAACTTAAAGAAAAATGTTGCAGTTTTTAGTGCATAGAAAGCCCAGTGCACAACTTCTATTTTTTTTTAAACTGCAGAAAACCCCAAATACATATAAATAGTTTTGAGTACTGATTCAGATAGCATTCTCGGCTGAACGGAGACATCGAAACAAGATCAAAATAACGGTTCATGTTTTAGTGTTCATGTAGTGCAAGAAACCGCCATCATGCAACGGTACAGAAAATCGGTTACAGCGAGGTGGACGTTGCAACAGCAAATTCTACCACTCTAGTGATTAATGATTTTGATAGTATAAATTTCGGAAAGAATAGTTAATACAGATCTGAAACAGAAATAAGAATCAGTGGCAATAATGAGTCCACAACAGCTACAAAATTCAGGTTAAAAAATGTGGGGAGGGGCACTGAAAAACAATAACAACTACATATGTTTCTCAAGATTATCTTGGATGAAAAGGATGGTGTCACGCAAAACATCTAAAGCATGTAGGCTGCACTGCGGAAACAATTGCACACAATTGCATACAAACGACAAATGATAACCGCCAGCGGGTATTTAAAAGAGATATACCACAGTAATTACCCTAAGCGAAAATAAATGGTTCATATTTCTTAGCCTTGGAAAATATTAGAATTTATTAATTATTATGAATTAATTATGTTGACTCTCACCAGTTTTGTGACGAGCATGCGTAAAATGTCATTCGTGAAGTCGTGATGTCTGCCGCGGTTAAGTTTGGCGCGGAATGTTTGCAGAGCTATGATAGATCGAGTTCATTTTGAGGCTGATTTCCCTATGTTTTGGACATATCCATCCTCGGAGACCCAGGTTTTCCTCGCTCCCCTCTCTTCTCTCGCCCGACGGATTGCCCCTGGGTCTCCGAGGATGGGACATATCTAAACAAAAGACAAGAGATTTTCGCTTTTTGTGGATCGCGCGATTTAAATATGTTCAAAGTCGCGCGATTACATGGAAAGTACAACAGTACCTGGAAGTTTGCACAATCGCATGCGAATTGCTCATAGAAAATATGATTAGCCAAAATCGTATGCCCGCGGAACACTTGGTTAGAGGGAACTTTGCAAACAGCTAGACGAAAGGTTTCACCACATTCTGAGCCGGAAAAAAAATCAAACATCAGATCAAACATCGACTTTATCATGTAATCTGATATAACCATTTGTGAGTGTACCGCCGCGCGCGCTCTCAGGTCATTCAAATATGGCATTGTCGACACTGGTCTTACAAAGCCCCTACACAAACACATTACATTTTACTCTTTAAATCGGACAATCTAGGAAACAACCAACTTGAGACCACTTGTTTTTCTGAAGTTTGTTCGCTAGAATAATAACTACCTATTTATAATGTATTTAGGAGGGTATATTCCCGGGTTATATTGCGCTATTGACTTCGTGTCTCGGTGGCCGACTGTTTTATATTTGTCGGCAAAATCGAAAGGGTTAGGGCCTGGGACGAACATTCGTTTCGCAAGTACGAGCATCTGCCTTGCTAACAAGGCAGTGAAATATTGTCTGTCTCAGGCGCGGGCTCTGTTTAACTTAAGACAAATGTTTCAGTGCTAATGAGTTTTTGATTTATGAGACATTCAGTTCCTAAATGCTCATTTCCTATATTAATGCCTTGAAAAGCCTTTTGTACTGTACTTAATTGACACTTCTGACCAAGTCAGTCAAGTCAGGGCTGCATCTTAAAGACCAGTATGCCCAAACTGCCTAGCTAACAAACAAGAGAACAATGTCGGAGAAGATAGAAATATCTAGTATTCATTATTGAGGCGACAACATACGGCTGTCGCTGAGATAAATATGTCGTACATAGTCACAATACCGGCCCACGAAACTGTGAATTCTCTTATTTTGAGACATGTTATGTTCTGAAAAATCAGAGGCTCCTTACAGAGCAAATAAATCAAGTGTTGAAAAATACTCAAAGCACTGAAAAGCAGAGCTTCGAGAATTTTTGTTCTTGTCTTGTAATCGGCGTGAATGCCATTAAATATAGTTTACATTTTGCACGGTACCAAGGACGTGCAACTTTACCTTTATGGCAACTCCACCAAGTGCTGTTGAAGTGTGCAAGTGTTTACTATTTTGCTAACTTGATCAAAGAAAGCACTTACCATTAGCGAAGAACAAGTCTGAGTATACTGAAACGATATCGTAGCCACTCCTCGCCGGTTTCTCCAATGCATGAAATGACTATTGAAGTACTCCTGATTTCTCCACCTTGTTAGCAAAATAACGTCGAGATACAAGTCCTTAATGAACCACGTCAAAAATTACGCCCGACTGGGATTAATTAGTTGCGTTTATTGGGCATGAGGCAGGGTCTGTTTGTGTGACATTCGGCACGTGCCTGGCCGTAAGGGATGTAGCCCGCTAGACCACACATGAGCGAGTACGCGTCCAAACCAACTCCAGCTTCACGGGATTCAAAATCTTCCGAAATAAAATCGCTCCGCTATGGTATAAGTGAGTATATAGGCGCAACTTGCTTCATAAACATTCTTCAATATTATATTTGAAAGAAAAACTCGACAAATTTCCAAGGAGTTTCGGTTTGATGTCCGAATCTCTTATCTCGTTCGTAATAGTCAGCCGGCCGTGATGTTTACTTATGAACTTCGGTGTTCCTTATCAGAAAACGGCCCAGGGCATCACTGATAAGAGAGGATATCAGAAATCGATTTGAGGTTTGGGATCGTGGGAAAAATCCATCGGATTAGCACGAGTTAGGGACAAATAAATGGCAATCAAGTTTTCGGGCACCTTGTTAGTACGTCAAATACATTATCACGGTGGAAATAGCTATTATATGATTGCTAACAAGATAATATTGCAACGACTATTCGATACGTATCTTCGGTCTGTCCGGCGATGTTAACGTGAGACTTCTTTTTGTACAGAAGATAACCTCTATACAGTTAAAAAAAGAAATTTAATAAAATTCGCTCGTCGCTTGTTTTTGCAGATTGACAACTCCACAGTCTGTCTTCGATTGGCACGACATTTAATGATAACATCAAGCATTTACTGGGTCTCAAATTTTTTTAAAAATTCAGTCATTTCAATCACGATACAAGTTTAGTTTTAAGAATAAGATGTCCGGAGATGTTTCCTGTTTTGGCTTCTTTGTTGTTTAAAATCTAATGACCGTTCTTGGTGTGTTAAAAGTATTTTAAATACCTTGACTTTATCAGAAGCGTCCGGAGATTTTTGCTGCGATAAAATGCATTGAAATGTTCGTAGTTTACTTAATAGACTTAATAATTCCCTTGCCATATGAACATCGTGTATGTGGCTTATGTTCGTAGTTGTGATCTACATTTGCTTCAGTGAATGTTTCTCAGAGTTAGTACAAATAAAAAAATAAATAAATGAAAGCATTTATGAATTTTTCTTAGTTGAATACTGATTAGGATCTGTAGGATGTCTGGAGCAATGTCAATGGACAGAACAATATTGTAGGGCGGATCTCCAATTTATTGTGGATTAACCGAACTGCAATCTAGTTAAATTACCTTGTAGATGACTATAAAAAAGATTTCTAAATAGTAGAAGAAATATTAGTCGCTTGTTAGCTTAGTTTGTATACAACACCTATACTCGGCGTCACAGTTAATATCCCAGTAACGGGGGGTTGACAAGTCTAACAAAGGCTGTTTAAGCAGTAGCGTACTCCTTTGAGAGCCTTCCCGAACATTTTAGCCGTGTCCCGAGTTTTCTGATCTATGTCCAAACAAGAATCAAACATTTTCCCGAAAATTTGATTATTATTTCCGATTCCCGATATTTTGAAAAAAATTCCGACTAAAATAGACGATATTCCTGAAACAGCCGTTGTTAGACTTGTCCCCCCGTCCAGTACATGCAGCCTGATACATAGCTATGTATTTTAAAAATTCTACCTGGTACAATGAAGAGAAACAGATTACTTTTGGTCTTCGCGGCACAATTACATAACCCCTTCAAAAAGAAGTAAAATTGTTATAAAGCATGATAAAGTTGACATCGCCCGGGTGTAAAGGGATTTCTACATATCTGTTGCACATAAGCGACCATAAGCCTCGATAGCAATAAAACTAGCCGCAAAGAAAGAAAACGTAAAAATATTGATAATAAAATCGCATACCAGTATTGTTATAGAATGCATCAACTCAACATATAGTGAGATTCTAATATATACTGATCAAATGAATCCTTCTTTGCCGAGTTATATTTTGATTCAGTCACAGAATTCGCTGTCTTCTGAATTTATCGACCACAACTCAACATGCATGAGCTACAAAGATGTTCGTTTAGCACTGAATTTCTTTTAATAGCTGCTGATTTTTTTGGTTCGATCAGATAATGATAAATCATTGTGGGTGTGCGGCTAACGAGAAGGAAATGTTGACAGTGGTTAATTTTAGTCCTTATCTCCAATGGTGGAGATGCAAAATGTGGCCAAAATGGTTTTCATACTTGAACAAAAAACCGACATCTCCTTACAGAAATAACAAACCAGACTCGGTTTTATGATGACCTGAACTGATAAAATGAAATCGATCGAGTGTTTTCAATGCGGTCTGTCCTGTTATCATGGATTGTACACATATTTTCACCATAAACCGGATGGGAGTAAAGGCAATTATAATGTTTAGTTTCCAAACATCACGAACCATTACATGTACAATAGCTATTCAGTACCCACTCAGAGTTTCAATCAATATTTGTTCCGGTTCAAACCCAGACATGTTTATTAACTTTTTCCACCCGATCCCTCGGTATTGTCTGTTGCTCTGATATTTTGTTCACTCATTCAGTTAGTGTCTTCGATTTTGTGCATGGCCATGGGTCTGTCTCTCTCTCTGCGGTATCTGTCTGTCTGTCTGTCTGTCTGTCTGTCTGCCTGTATGTATGTATATATGTTTGTCTGTCTTGCTCTGTCTGTCTTGCTCTGTCTCCCCGTCTGTCTCAGCTTGTCTGTCTGTCTGTCTGTCTCTGTCTCTGTCTCTATCTCTTTCTCTGGACATCTCTCTCTCTCTGTCTCTCTCTGTGTAATGTAAATATGCGTGGTTATTTGTAGGATCTATTATAAATAACTCGTAAAGTATCAATTTTTGTTCCTCGGAATTGAATTGTACAACACGGCTTTCGTGAATATATACCAAATCAGTATTTTATTATTGATGAAATTATTGTTCTAAAATAGAGATTTATTCATTTTTCTGTGTCTCTCTGTCTGTCTGCCTCTCAGTCAGTTTTTGACTACTTTATTCTTTATTCTTTATTTAGCTTCCATTGTACATCAAATCACTAAATGAAAAAAAGAAAACCTAAAAAAGTACAATGAGGCAAGTTTAAAACAGGTAAAAACCCAGATAGCAATAGTTAAACTAACTAGAACAAATACCCCCCACCATATAAAAATACAAGTAAATTCTCCCCACCCACCTGCACCCACCCATGCGATCGAATCTATCGAGGCAATTGGAAACGACGACAACTTTCAGCTGAATTTCTCCCTCTCGGGATTTAAGATACAATGTCAGAATACAGTCAGACTGAACTCGGTGTAAATTTGAATGTGGATATAGTCACCAAAACTAAGTCAACTATAAAATATTTTTAAATAGTCGCACTTTGTGTTGTACAAACGTGTTGATAATCTACGACAGCTCACTCAGTTTTTAAGGGTGCTCAATGGACTCGAAGGGTTAATAGCACTCATCAAGTGTTCTCATTTGAACGGTCGCATTTTGTGTTTTTGCACATGCGTTGAGAATTTGCGACTTCTCATTCAATTTTAAACGGCGTCCATGGGACTCGAAGAATCAATGGAGAACCTCATGCTATGAACACGCGTGTCTAGCCATCCAATTTTTTTCCCCTTATCAGTCAGGGCCATCAGCAAGGTGGCATGAGGGAAGGGTCCCCTCCAATAAAACTGCAATCAACGAGCATTGCCCCTAAAGCAAAACCAACACAATTAGCATATGACATACTTAAGTTCTTTGTCAGAAATTTCATAATAAGTCCAATTATCCACATAGGGCAGGCAAGAAATAGCTTCCTCCGCAAGCAACTCTGAAAAGAGAATGATGTCAAGTGATGGCGAATGATGACAAATGATGGCAAGTGATGGCGAATGACAGAGAACACGATTCAGTTTCTTGTTTAGCCTCAGTTCAGAAATCGTTGTCTTTCACTATAATGACTGTACAAAGTATTTATTTACGGCACAAATATTTATGGCTACAGAAACTCATCCAAGGACGTTTATCAGGTACCTACTTCAGCGCTGGCGGTTATCAAATGTCGTTATGTGGTAAGCTGTGGGTTTTCACCTAGCAGATAACACCCACGAAGTCCTCCAGGTGTTAAGCTTTAGACATTTGCGTGACAGTGTCCAACATGTGTCGATAATCAAGTTGTATATTTTGCTTATTTGGCTTTCAACCGTGGAGTTACAGTCGTAGTTATATATCAATATAAGCAAAAAGAATGCGAAAATATATGTAAAACAAACAAAGCGACTGTACAAACCAACAACAACAAACTCAATCTCTTTGACGAAAAATAAAACAAAAATGATATTGATGATACTAATAATTAGAAGGAAATTTGAATTTGAATGACTTTAAGCCAGCGACATACTAGGCGATTTTATACGTCTATTGCGGCGAATTTGATCGCCAGCGAAAATCACCAGTGAGTTTCGTCGACGCGTGATACGGACACACTTGGCGATTTTTTCCTGGCGATTCCACGATTCGCATCCCACTTTCGTTCCAAGGGCATTCTCTGCGTTCAAAGTCCGCCATTTTAAAAAATCGTACGTTAAAAAATCGCAAAATCTGATTTGTTGAATAAGTTCGTGATTCGCTGCGAGGGGCCAGGCCTGGACGGGCGCATAAAATCGCGGGAGCGGGCATACTAGGCGAATAACGGCAAATTTAATCGCCGATATCTGACATGCTAGATATCGGCGATTTTATACGCCGATTGCCGCGTACGGTGAAAATCACCGTCGCAGTAGTGAGCATACTAGGGGATTTCCGCCGATTAGCGCGATCGGCGTATAAAATCGCCTAGTGCATGTGTTGCTGGCTTTAGGTAAACAATTTGGTAAATTGGAAGTCAAGTTTTGTTATTCAGTAATAGACGGCTACCAGCTTACTTTATACTATTTATTATGTGCCAATATTTCACTCTTCAGAACCCCTCTCCAGTTCTTCTTATCACTTATAAAACCAATTTCCTTGACAACAAAACTGAAACCCAACCCCCTCTTAAGAAAATTTTTCCCCCTGAGTTCGTTGGGCGGTACGGACAAAAAGAGATAGCGGACAAGCTAGCGCACGAAAACCGCCTCTCTTCTTTCCGTACCGCTCGACGAACTCATGGGGAAAATAGGGACTACTCGCAGTCTACGTCTGCCAGTAATCTGAACTAGTATGCATTGAAACCAGTCGTGGTCAAAGACGAGGGTTATTCTATACTTTGTTATAGAAAGCCTGAATTTGCTTGATGGCTTCGTGGTATTCAGTTCTCAGTATAAAATGTGTATCGTACTGTCTATTGAGTATTAGAATGCAAGCAATTGGTAGTAACAGGGCCTAGCTACCAGGACTGAGCTGCAAAGGAAGGGTCGGGGGAAGGGCGGACTCTGAACAGAGGGATAAAAACAGGATGAGGGAAAATGACAGGAGAGTTGAATGTTGTTGGTTCACGGTCACAAAACAGCCCCTTTAACCAGGGGTCACAATACGACTGTAAAAAATATTAATTTGTTCGACATACTTAACAAGAATGCGTTCGATTATAAACACTCAAATTATCGTGTCCTTTTACTGGCACTACAAATAGAATCAGGTTTTTGTTGTAATTTAAGTAACATTTGAAACTGCTCGGTAAATTTGAGAACACACCTTGAGCGCTTTCCGTTTGACGGGTCTGGCCGGCCCGTCCGGTCAGTTCTCAAATGGAACGCGACAACTATCGGAACTGTTTCTGGACAGACTGACCCTGCTCATCGATTAGAGCAGCTCAGTTCTCCCGTTCCGGACGGCTAGGGCGCGGGAATTTGGTGACTTTTGGCGGGAAAAAATGTTCGCGCGCCTTGACTTTTCCATTTACAAAGGCCACAACCAGTTCTCTCGGGCCGGTCAGACCCGACATATGGAAAGCGCCCCTAGACAAACTGTAGGAGAAAGGGAAGTGATTGTATGAGTGACATTTTCACGATTGGAAAATCTCATACGAGACTATGTGAGTGCATTTTAAAATTAGTTTGCAACCTTAGATAACGTCACTATGAACTATGTGATTATCCATCAATCACACTAATTTAATAGGTGTGTTTAATTTCTAATTATGGTGAAATTGTGTCAAACGTGCAGTTGCAGTGGAAGGTTCGACAAATTTTGAAAACTATTTCATTACTGTCATTATGAAAAATAAAAAACTAATCGGCGATGCGGCAAATTGAGACAAACAGACAGTTTGCTTAATAAATATGTGACTTGATACGGACAAAGTTCGCAGAAAAACCGCCGCAGGCGCTTCAGGCGCCCTTTCCCTATATCTTGGAAAATGACAGGGTTAAACTTGATATGACCAACTTGAAGCCATTTATAGAAAGTATTTTGCGAGAAACCACAACCGAAAGGCGTGTCCAATACCGTGAACTGATCGTTATCTGGTCTGTTTATTGTCCTTCATGTTATGCTGTAATCGCAAAGCCCTGTTGATAGCGACTGTAATTATTACCAGCAAGTTCCTTACACCGGTATCCAAAATTTGTACCTGTATTCCATTTTTCTGAGTCACTCAATTTAACAAATGGTTCACTCGTATATCCTGGCAGTTTACTAACAGCTGATAGTTGGTGATGGTAAAATAACTCTTCAACATATCAACAATTGCACTCATATTGTAATTATAGTTTCCATGGCAACCCACAGGGCCTCAAATGCACCCTGTTTTTAACATTCGGTGACCCCCAATTTTTTATTGTTTTATTATTATTGGCATAAGAAAGAAACTTTTGAGAATTTTTAAAAAACAATTATATCACCAAATTTTGGCGCCACCTTAAATTTTCAGAAATCTGCCCGTAGTGGGGAAGTTTGATCATATTTTTTTTATATTTAAGACTCTTTGGAGATCCTTTCGACCAACACCAAACTCTCGGGGTATTACATTTAAACAGGAAAATCACGAGAGTTTAAATCCCCCGTTGATATGTATGGTGCATAAGAATCAGTTTTCAGCAAACATGAATGCTGACCTCCATGTTCTTCGGTATCGACACTTTTTGTGACTTTATTCTTCTATGGAATAAAGTTTCGGTGATGCTACCCTTGACATAGCCTCCTCCGCAGGCAACTCTAATGATAATTCGGGCAACGGAAATAAGTAATCGAGCAACGGATATAGCAAGTGATGGTGAGTGATGGTGAATGATACTGATGGAGACCAAATGAAATTAAATAGGTCTAGGGAAGAAAGCGCCTCACTCACGCCTCGCTTCGCTCGGCGACTCGCTCGGGGCCTTTGGCCCCTCGATCTCGCGGCTTCGCCGCTCGTTTTATCGGCCGGAAATGACTTCTGAGTTGCCTGTGGAGGAGGCTACCCTTGACACATCCCCTAAATGTTTTAATAATAACTGTTTTTGTACGCATTTAGTACAGCCTCAGTGCGTTTACAGCAAGAACATTTCTAAAGCATTCGTTAAAGTTAACAAAGCTATAATAAGAAAAGATACGAAATTACAAGTGATAAACATTGCTAAATTTACATGTCCCAAAAAAAGTAGTAATTAATTAATTAATTAATTAATTAAGATAATAATGATAATAAAATAGTTACTGTTGTAAGAGCCTAAAAAGATATGTCTTAAGAAAGCGATTTAGAATTGGCTACTGAGTGAGTATTCCTAATTTCAAATTGCAAGCTGTTCCATAACGTAGGCGCTGCAACAGAGAAAGCGCGATCTCCATAAGTAACTGTGGCTGATTTAGGGACAACAAGCAGTCCCTGAGAAGCAGAGCGATGACGACGATTAGGGCGATACGGTGAGATGAGATTACTTATCTGGGTAGGCGCACAACCGTTAACGGCTTTGAAATAGTAGAAAGATCTTAAATGTGATACGCTCCCTTATTGGGAGCCAGTATAGCCTACATACGATAGGAGATATATGATCGACGTGTTTAGCTTTAACCACTAGCCTTGCTGTTGAGTTCTGTAAACGCTGCAGCTTCTGAATTTCAGATGAAGGCAGCCCATGTAATAAACTGTTACAATAATTCAGAGATGGCGGACAAGCTGGCGTGAAAACTGAGGCGGTTTTCGCGCGCTTGCTTGTCCGCCATCTCTTTTTGTCCGTACCGCCCGACGAACTCAAGGGGAAAAAGTTTCTTAACAGGGGGTTGGGTTTCAGTTTTGTTGTCAAGGAAATTGGTTTTATAAGTGATAATAAAGGCGTGGACTAAACGCTCAGTGTTAGACTGACTAAGGTATTTTCTAGTTCTATCAATATTCCTCTGCGCAAATGAGGCGGAGCGACAAATACTATTAACACGATTAGACAGTATTCTCGTGACTTGAGGGAACGTAAACAACGGAACTGGCTCGGGTAGACAGAACTGCCATATATACACGCGAGCTAAAATGTGGCACCATTAGGTGGGCTCTAGTCCTTGAAAGGCAAGGGCTGTTTATGCGACGAACGGGTAGAGGTCAGCACACACGAGGCGACACGTCACTGCAACATTTTCCCGCGACAGAAAATCGTGTTGTGTTCACACGATGGGCCATTTCGCGCGCGCACAACCAACTTTAATTTTCTGCCAAAACGACATTTCTGTGTAATTGTATGCCGATGAAATTATGACGTACTAGTCGTTTACACGAAACAAATTATCATCCGAGCGGTTCAGCATTTCAAAACGCGAGCGTTTACATGATACAACAATCTCGTTCCTGAGCCCACGTTTTTATCTGGCCTGCGACAGAAACGAAGAGCTCTGGGAGCGTCCTTATGCCAGCGCATGCGCGAACAGCCACTGCCAGGCCCAAAGTCGTCCATACGTTCACTCTGTTTGTCTCTGATTGGCCAATGTCGATGGATGCTCCCAGAGCTCTTCGTTTACAGGGACCTTAAGCAGCTAGGACGGCAACGGCTACGACGACGGCTGCTGAAATTCTGCTTTCTCGTTTTCTTTTTTCCTTTGTGTATCATCCGTTCGTTTTTACTGTTCCTTGTGTGAAGGAGGGCGAATTATAGGAAGTGGAAATCTTAGTTTGAAGCCAAACTAATAACAGGATATTTTCTGTTTCCACGTTCACGTTGTCTACAAGACCCCAGATTTGTGCTTTTCACGTTGTATTTCTGAAGACGACGGTGAACAGTTGGTCAGCTTGGCACATTCCAACGTGCAGTTTATTATATTCTGTAATGGTTATATATAGATTCAGTAGGAAGAAAACTGTGTCTTTGTGCTATTGAGTATTACGTAACCATTGAAAATGGAAGGCAAGAACACTTTGAGAAGTGTATACCGCAAATATACTGGCGAACAAAAAGTGTCATAAAAATTCCTCTGGAAGGTCTTTCTTACTAAATTAGTATAAATTACGATCGGTATAAAAATGAAAAGTATTTAAAAAATATGTAAACATGAACGATCTCTTTATCTACAACTTTTAAAACACTGAATCACAAACACAAACGGCCGGAAACAGTGAATCCCTTTCTTGTTTGCTTTCAGTATTATCAATTGTACAGCTGTTAGCAGACTTTAGCCGCAGTTAATTAAATAGTTCATCAAGGGATTCACGATAACACGCCATGAATGATGGAATTAAAACAGATTAGTTTCCAAGACGAAGGTAGCTAACAAAAATAAACATGTTGTTACCTTGACTAAGGTTCCTCTTCCTTGATTTCCAAACTTCTGTGTCCAGTATAATTCCACTGCGAAATAAAAGGGAATTCAATCGGTAAGATGTGCATGTTATCGGTCAGATTTATATGAAATCCCTTTGGTGTTGTACGGTTGAAAATGTACTGTACATATTAAAGGCGTTAAAGGTTATTTTGCAGTTGGTTCTTGTGCTATGACTCATATCAACAAGTGAATATGTTAATGTGTGGGATGTAAACGAAAAACTATTAAAGATTAAAGGGGTTAGCGGGGCAAACTATTTGTTGACCAAATCAAACTCCTCTTAAGTGTATTCCAACAGTAAAATTTGTTGACACATCGTGGGGGACCGGGGGCAGTGTTTGACAACATTGGAAACCGGTTGTGGAATTGGAATATTACATGTATGATTGATGCTGTTTAATATGTATTTCATCAACTGAATTTCGAAACTGAATTATTCAAACAGGCAGGGGCTGTTTCAAAGATACTACATTTCTACTTTCCATGTTTGTGATGTTGCTGTCAATTTTCAGCGTAACGTGGAGAAAGTTCAGTGAGGGTGGATATGTCCAAAACATTTTAGTTCCCTCGGGTTACTTCCACGCTGTCCTCTTATTTCAGTCAAAAAGCCAGTATTGGCCAAGGTCCCAACATGAGTGTCAAATTTATGGACATGTCTAACTTTAAAGTTAGTCAGGTATTTCCTTATTACCATAATCAAAATCATACATTTTTGGCTGCAAATGCAGTGTTTTAGAAAAAAGTTAAAGGGGCTGTGTCACGGCTATTTAAGACATTTTCGCGATGTACGAAAGTCTCCACAAATCAAAGGAAATCTAAA
>JAOBYG010918000.1:0-23683 GCA_025403545.1 Epizoanthus stellaris | reverse complement strand
CCCCGCCCCACTCCCTCCCCACAAAATCAAATGGTAGGTTAATTACCTCTTTGACGCGATGTCCTTTGACGCGATGTCGTCTTCTTTTCTTCTTCTCTTCGCGGAACAAAATAAATTGCCTGATCAGTTGGTATAAGAGTCAAACGTCAAACAGGATCTTGAAATGTAAGAAAAAAGTTCCCAAATGTCGGTTACCAAATAAAGCAGTTACAATACAATACAATAGGTTTATTAGCCATCCCCGAGGGGCTTTTCAGGTCTAATTTACAGTATAAATATAATCATCTACTACTGATAAAACTACAACTCTCTGTGCAACTCCGTTTTGTTTTATTTTGGCGGGTGTACGTGTTGATCATGAATTAAAAAATTATATCTAGTAATGAAACTAAAACTAATAATATTTTTGGACAGCTCCAAATTCACGGCAGTCTATAGATCTTTACATAATTGCTGATCTACCATGCACAATATTGACATGACGTTTAAAATTGTTAAAAAGATATTAGGATATAGTTACCGAAACTAACTACTTTTTTTTCCCCAAAATGTACCACGCACTTCCATGTCCTGCTTGTTTTTAGGTACCATTATTTTGATGGTATATGAACAAGTGCCAACACAAAGTATGTTGCTAATATTAAAGAAACAAAGCACCATGTTTTAACACCAATTTTACTGTTAACCTATTCCAGCAAATAACTGGTACCAGCCGTAGAGAATTGACCGTTGCATGCATACTAATGTTTCGTATTTGTGTACGAAACACAACTGCTAACACTATAGAGCCATAGGATTGATTGTTAAGGATAAAATGTGTTGATATATTCAGAAGCGACTGTTGGTAAAACATGGCCGAACAACACACTTCCCCAGCCGTAAATTAAAGTGTGGGGATTTCTTGAACCAATGTCAGCAAACATTTCTTACCAACTAGAAATGCACCCAAGATTGGTTCTACATGAGTGCAAACGTTTGGTTATACATTTGGAAGGTAATCATAATTTGTTGCACTGTGATCTTTAAAAAACATGGAAACACCTGTTTTCCGTTTTGTGTTACTTAGCTTCTGATCGAAAACGTTTCAGTTTCACCGAATACAACTAAAAGCGTCTTCCAAGGTCTTTATACTGTTAATTGTTCATGATTCGGAACTGATAAAAAGACAATAAACAGTTTCTGAGAATACTGCAAAAAATTCGGTTACATCTGAAACAGATATAGATAACCGAACAGCTCATTGATGGGCTTTTATTCCTCATTTGCTCAGTCGATTGTGTGTCGATGCTCGATTCACGTTATGCAAGACAATTGCATAATTTAAAGAAAACAAAAATATGGTTATGTACTGACAACTCGCTCTGGACGCTAAACTGCAAACAGTACAGTAAGAGTAGAGATTTTATATTATACGATTGCAAGATAAGTGGTATACATGGCGGCCTTTACAAGATCACTTTCAAAACTTAGCGAGATGTCCTAACTTCTCAGCACATGGGCAAAACAAGAGTGACTGCCGTCCAAATGAAAGCAGTTCTTTTCAGTATATTTTTGTTGGGTGTACCGTGTCTGCTTTCAATGCCTTTATTAACACTACATTTTACAAACAAAATGACATTAAGGGCCGTTCACAATTATCGACATTTTTACAAGCGTACAAACCGTACTCATTTTTTATTACCCCTCCCCCCTCCGTAAGGGTACCCAAAAAATTTTGATTTTGCAACAAATTTGGATCGACATTTTCTTGTACCTTTAAATGTGTACGCTGGTATGTGACTCCCTCCCTCCCAAAGTACGCGTTGTACGCTCGTGAAAATGTCGAAAATTGTGAACGACCCCTTAAACTGAATAAACTTGCAGCCTTTAGGACTGAAAATGCACTGTCAAAATTATTGAAGCTGCTTTGTATATGACCGTTCCAAAACTTTTCCCATTCTTCACTCCTGTTTACTGCATTCGAATTTCATTTTTAGAGTAACGACTGAAATCTTGAGCAACTGATTCGGCTGCGGCGTTCTTGACTCGGTGATCATGCCTCGAGAAAAACTTCGCGGGCGGTTTTCGATCAAACATTTGCGATGCTAGTTGAAGATGAAACTATATTCTATGACATAGATTGTTAAGATTCACGGAACATTCGGTAACAATTCCAAAAACACTTTTTGCCCATGCAATATTCACTGAGTAAAATCTGGGCAAATGTCTTGTGTTTGTGCTGGGTTTTACTTGTCTGCCGAAACCACAAACTGCTAACTCAGTTACCATCAGACATACAGGCTGTGAATTTATTCAGTTCACGTTGAGATTAAAACGAGACCTTGGGCTTGGTAATATAAATTATGCCTTAATTAATTTATAATAATAATAATAATAATGGCTGTGTTTTAGCTAAGAATTAAAACCTAATCTTGATAGTATAAATTATTGTAGTATTAGGTCCGCTAAAAATACTATTTTTCATTTGATTGTTGAGCGAACCATACTACCATACATGCAGCGCAATAGTTCACGTCTGGCTGCATGTATTTGAAGTAATTATGTCTTTTCTTGCTACAACAACAATGCATATACTAAATGTTAAGCCTGGTATTGTTCTAGGACTTTTTTTGAGAATTAATTCCTTTTGTTTTTAGCGATAGGTTCTGGGTAGTTTCTGCCATTTTCAGAAATGGTGTCCTAGCAGTTTCTCCGCGGGACATCGAGTTTAGAATATCAGGTGCCTCATGAACGTGCAGCGGTCACCAATGCCTTGAAACTGATGAATTAATTGCCGTCCAGGACATTGAGTAGTAACGTTAAATAAAATGGAACAAAACCAATTTAACACTGAATAATCGTAATAAAAACAATGTTTATTTGAAATTTTCTTTTTCGTTTATAACTACTAACAGGTGCCTTTTATTCGTTGTTTTATCGTCGGCAAGTTTAAAGAGATGTCTAACCAGTGTTGTTATGATTGCAAGTGGCGTATATCCTAGCTAAGACAAAACCAAAGAATATTAAACTATTGGAGATTCAAGTCTGTGTGCACGTAAATTCATTGTCCAAGGCAACAGCTGAGTCTAAAAGTTTAGGAAGTTGGTTTGCTTTGAAAGGGAGTGACAAGAGAAAGAAGGAAAGGCAGATTATTGCGAATTTACTCCGTTAGTTTTTTTGCTCTTCTTGGCTCTTCTTATACATTTCTGTTCGTTAAAACATGATTACTCTTTCATCGAGATATCTATGGAGACACATAGTTCCAAATAATGCTAAAGTGTTCAGTCAGGTCGGCTGAAGTCATTGGCTCTTTGTGGACCGTAGCAATTTAGTCTGAACAACTGAGTTTGGTGCAGCAAATGTGCATCTGTAACTGCATTTAATATTAGTTGGAATATAATATTTTACAATGGCGCGTTTAACCATTACGTTGTTCAGGGCTATACACGTGTTTTTTTTATTAGAACCATGCACCTTTTTAAGAATTATGAAGTCCAAATTTGCCCAGATGCTAAGAACAAATTAAGAACAAGCTCAGGCTGAGGTTCAGAACCATAAAAATCAGTCTGTAAGTTTCAGATAAAATAATGAAATTCATGACTAAATTGACAACATAGCATCCTTCGATACAAAACCTGATTTCCTTCTCGTACGTGTTGTTGAGATGGCTCAAAGTTTTTGTATGATTGTGGACTATATTTGAATAGTTACGTTTTGGATCTTTTTTGAACGGCGTTTATTTCTTGTATTTTTCGAAAACGTATCGAGAACGAAAACGAAAACGTATTCGGAGCGGAAGCTCCTTCTTCTTCCTTCTTCTTCTTAAGCCCTCCGCACACGAGAGGAAACAGCTGAGCTAACTGCCTCGCGAGACGCTCAGCCAGTTCCTCTCGTGTGCGGAATTTATTTTTTCATGTTTGATACGTTTTGCCTCGCCAAAAATTTGCCGCACACGAGAGGAACTGGCTGAGTAAAAAGTCTTGCGAGGCAGTTAGCTCAGCTTTTTCCTCTCGTGTGCGGCGGGCTTAAGACTTCTTGTAACAACAGTCAGGTATGTTGAATAAATTAAAATAAGAACAATTCAGTTAAGAACAATTTAGGCTGCATTTGCCATAAAACGTAAGAACAATGAGCTTTGACCAAAATTATCTGGTTCTTATAAAAAAAAACACGTGTATACCGGCATACATCTTAGACTGGCGACGGCTTGGGTGATTTAATAAATAATATTTAAAATAAGATATAGCCGGGCGGAGAGACTGTTAGTGTTATTCATTTCTTGAATAGCGGTTAATAAAACAATGATATAATAAATAATCTTCTTTATTATTCAATGCAATTACAGTCAGGTTAATGCCTTCCATATTCAGTTAGCAGGAATTTGTAAGACTGCTTTTCTTGTTTTAAACAGCATGAAAATAAAGTTAATATTTTTTTTCGATTTTCTTTATCAGTTCCAAGCAATTGGACGCAAGTTCAAAAATAATTGAATGGAGATCGTCTTTTGGATATCATGGTATATCCTGCGGCTAGCTATAGGCAGTTGACACTATCGTTAGCAAGAAGGATTACATTAAGCCAATATTCGCTCGGTTACATAATAAAGTACTAGATATTCTTTTTACTATTTAGCTCCTTAATTAAATTTATATATTGTCCCTACAGTTTGTTGATTGCTATGACGTATGCTGTCGTGGTTGTTCCCTTTGAAAAGTCTCGAGAGGCTTACGTTAAGAACGCGTGACACTACAGACCCTTACTCTGTTCTCGCATGTTTTGTTTATTTTCTCAGGTCCAAGATATGTTTTATGAGCTGTAATGAAAAATTTCCTTTATATAGCACAACGGCGTTGACATATTTGTTAGTTAGAGATGAAGAGCTATTGCTTGTATTCATAGTACTTTGAGACTGGCCAATCAGTTTGTTCTGATTTCTTATAGACCTTTACCCTATGAAGTCGCCCAATTGACAGTCATGGGTGGCATACCAGTGTGGTGAAACAAAAATCCTTGTACCTTTTAAGAACATAAACCACCGAGACGTGCTGTGTTATATTTTAAGGTCACGAGAACCCGATAACTTACACCTCGATTTTCTCTCCTACGGTGCCTAGACGAAACTTGCCCGCACGCGATGAGCGTTGGTTTCCGGAGGCTGTTTTCAAACATAACATTATTCGTATACCACAGCGTTATATTTATAACCTGCATGAGAATCTATCTCTAAACCTGGGAACATTTACCATACGACAAGGAAAGCGTGTCAAAGTTCTGCAAATCTTCTGCAGAAGCGGACTGCGAGTACAACTATAGGTTTTTAAATATTCACTTGTTGAATTGAAGCTAACTGGTTATTTCGTTGTAGTTGAGCGCAGAGACTGTGTATTATATAACACGTATATCTAGTAGCCAGTAGCTTTTCCATCTTATATGTATTTCATTTTGCAAACCTATTTGTTTTGGGAGTTTCATGTGTGTGTGAATCATGGAATTATGGAATATTCTCATTTTGACATTTTTGTCAATTCGAATTCGTCCAGATTTTAAAAGTTTTCTTTTGGGGAAAATATACATCTAAAACAGCTCGTCTTATTTTGACCACCATGTCAAGTTGCAATCACATGCACAGACCGATTCTGGAAGTTGTTTGTGTTCTTTGCCCCGTAGTCATTCTGTTTGGCTACAGTTGCCACTAAAGAGTTGTATCAGACCAGCTAAGATCAAGCTAAGCCTTTATATTACTTTCACTTCAGTTTACACTGTTACTAGTTCAACATAATTCCCAGGTTAAAACAATTAACGGAAGTTCTTCTGAATTCCGTCCTGTCATCGTATGAAATAAATGTATCGATTGAAGTTTTCGACACAAAGTAACGTATACTATTTTGAATATTTTCGACAAAACACAAAAACAACGGGCAGTCATAACCTGAACTCAGTTTTAGATCTTGGTGATTGTACATAAACTCCCTCCAAACATAACCTTGAAAAACCATCTCTGAGCAAAGTTTAGAGGTAAGAAGAAGATAGTCCCCAGTACGGTATATCCAGTATTGAAGTAATGATTCACATGAAATAAGTCGGTTTAAAAGTAAGAAACACTTCCTCTAGTCCATGCGTGCAGTGCAGTGAACTGGACATGACCAATGAATTAATACTCGAGAGACAGTCGTTCTAGCTTTGCAAAATTACGAATTTTGAATTTTGCAACAGCGAAAATGAATTTTAATTAGATGTGTAAGAATGTCATTTGAAGAGAGATCTTGAGCTTGCTTTTGGTCAATATAGCAATTTCACCGGACAGTCTGGGTCGCCAGAGGTGGTGTCCTGTTTGCAAAAGCAACGTGGAGCTCTTTAGTCTTTACAGGTTTATACGGCTATTTGACAGTAGAGAATATTTGAATATCCCCGCCGGGCGTCCGACTTCTTGTTGTCTTATGTTGCTAGTATAGCCTGCTGTTAACTGGCTCAATGCTAAACGTTCAAACATCCACAATTTCGAACTCACTGTAAATTTCAGCGCTTTGATTGTGCTGAGATATGAGTGATGTAAACAAGTAGCTGTGTTATGAGTTTGTCAGCTGCGGTCCAAAAATTAGATGCCGGAGACTTCAGCATTGAAAGAGTTAGTTTCAGAGGCCAACGAAATGAATAAGACGGGTCAGGTAAAATAGGCTGTCTCTTTTGCAATAGAATGGAAAGTCGGCAGGATCGCTTACCCTTTCTCCTCAGTCTGAAATCTTGAGCATAACGTTTAGCTGAACTGACTAAGCTGCCACGTTCGGCTTTTTTTAACAAAAGCGTTCGTTTTAGGTAAGAATGGTTACAGACTGACAGAGAATTCAGCAAATATATTTCTTTTAGAGCCATGTGTTTATGACAAACACATGTGAGCATCTCGATGAGTAGATTGGGTTAGGACAAAGCCAGATGAAAGAGGAAAAGTCTCGTTTTCTTTCCAGTACACGTTTTGCCTTTATGCACTAATCAATTCAATGCAAGACACCGCGCGCGCAGTGGCTTTCAGTGGAAATGAATTGGTGTGGAATTCCAAGCACAACTGAAATGTGAAGATAGATTTTCGCCAAAGCTTTTGGATATTGTAGTCAGTAATTTTTATACACACTGTTGAGCTAGCTAAAGGAAGCTCTATACTGACTTTAGAAGTTCGAGTGTTGGTTTAGTGACAGCATAGTTCCATATAGGTTCAAAACTCTTTAGAAGTTTGCTTTGGACTTTAAGACAAAAGACAATGTGAACTGCAGCTTCTAATGACAAGGCCTGAATAAACATCGTTTAGCAAGGACTTGACGGGGAACCTACAGCAACTCTTTGCAGCTCTCCACACTCAAATCTTCTTAATTTGATGAAAGTAACTAGAATTAGCATTTTAAAGATATGACATTGTAAAGCTTGCCAACTCTTGTAAAGCCTAGGCAACTGAGTAAAATATATTGAGTAACAATTACGTGTGTCTTCTGTTTATTTTGTGGTAGATTGTAAAGTGATTTCTTTGCAGGGGTTTCACCACTTTATAGATTATTCTAACCCCAAACCACAATTCGCCTAAGATTATATTTAAGTCCTATATAAACGACATTAAGGAAATCACCTTGTTTTTCCAACAACCCAGTATGCAACTTTTCGACTATTCCGTGCAGACCAGTGAGTCTGTGTTTATTCTGGTCCAAATGTCATTTGTGGGATGGGGCATGTGTTTTATTTATATCAAGGCCTACTTCAACTTTGAATGGAATTGCTTTGTTCAGTATTTTTTATTTCATTTCAACGAAATTGCCAAATTAACTCAACCCAGGAGGCTGACAATGATATGAATTAAAAGCACGTAAAAGAAGAACAAAATTTGCTTGTAAACAAATGCACTGAGGTCTCGAGTTGACAGTGTTTTTGTGTAATTTAATATCGTAGTTCAGTGAAGGGTTTTCATCACAGGAAGAGACAGACCTGCTTTTATCGTTGTTTCATAGTTTCATCAACCTGACTTACAATATTCAAATTAAACTCCGGCGCATGGTGAGTGTGTTTAGTCAGAGAGGATTAAAATTGACTTAGGAATGTGGGGATGTTCTCCTCGCCTTTATACTGTCACGTACTTAGGACGTCAATTTAAAGCGCCTCAGTGAACTGTGTTCTTTGTTTCTTAACAATCTTATCGATTAAAACGTGAAAAATCTCCGATAAACTGCTGCAATGTCTACTCGAGTTAGAGGCTTTGAATGAATTTAGTTTAGAAGTGAAGGTCATCTAGTAACTTTATAGTTGTAAGAATGCTGTGCAAAAGAGAGGTTTCTAATTCGGTTGTGCATTTCATTATAATCCAGTAAAACTGATAATGCCAATTGATGAAGCGACAGGTGAAAGAGTCTGTGACTTATAACATATTGTAAGGCAAAATGTCTATATTTTGTTGGTATTTTTTTAGGAAGACTTCTCGTACACTTCGTAAGAAACATGTTTAGTTCAGTGTTGCATAAATTCCCACCTAGTCCTTCACTCGGCTGCAATAGTTATTATGAAATGGCCGTGTCGCAGTTTTCTGTTGAGTCTCTACATAGTGGTACATACTACATATGTGCAAATGAGCACATGTTCATTAGGAGAAAAAGATTACTCTCTTTGTGATGGCGCTGTGCTAATATCGGAACAAATGTACAATTTGTTTTTTATTTTTCTAATAAATTTCATAAGAACCTTTTGTATGTTCTCAGTTTTTAATTTGATGAAACAATTCTGGGTGTTGCCCTAGTTTCCTATGAAATGTATAGCTAGCAACTGAAACTCTTCATATATATTCATATATATTCATAATTGACTGATTTAGCATATCAGAAAAAAATATGTTGCCAATTCATGGCGAACTTGGATCAGCCTAGCAGCAACAGTGTCTGTTTTCACGATTCTGGTACTTCTGTTTCAGCAGTTTGGTGAGCACCTCGCATCAAAATAATAAAAAGCTTTAAGGCAATCATAGATTTACATTGCACCGTCACATTGGCACCATGATATTCAATGTGTCAACTTGTTTATTTGCTAGACTTAAATTATTCATTTTGGCCACTTTTCTGTTGCATTTTTCATTAGAAATAGAAAATCATTTGCATCAGTGGCTCTTAACTGGTGTTTTACAACTACTTTTTAACTAAACAAGATTACACAAACATGATGGAAACGTTTGTTGCCCCGTAAGGATATAAGCGATATATTCTCCTCTGTTATTAATTCACAGTCGGTAGTTGTGTGGTATATATTTCATGTTATTACCTGACCAGAACTGTTCACAAGAGATGAGTTAGAATATTTCGTGATGTTAATTGTTGAAAGGTTAGTTTTCACTAAGAAGCAATTTCTTGTTTCAATTCTGTCGAACAGTTGATTAATTATTTATGTGATAAAAGGATATAGTTACCACTTAGTGAAGGGTAGGGACCGCGTGAACTGAATTGCATGTGGTATTGCAGATGGATTATAATGAGACTTCCGTGTTATATCTTAAAGTAAAATTAAGACAAATATATGGTACGCCAAAGAGAAAGAGTTGCAAAAACTTTATTTTACTGCTGTTAAGTTAGAGCAGCAAGACTTCTACTTTAATTCTCAAACCACAATAAAATTTGTAACTAATTTACTGTTGCAGCGTTAGGATCATGTAACAAATTAAAAATACACTTTTTAAATTGGTTCCTACCGTACCAGTTCAATTCATGTGAAGCAGTTTTTCAGATAACTTCTATTTCCTGAGGGGAACAATTTCTAGTCAAACGGAAATTGAAGAGCTAGTTTCATAACAGTTAAATTATAAGATCGAATTTTAGCGGTGAGATCACCGCAGCGATAAAGCTAATAGAATTTCATCCTTTTACGTGTTACGGGTGTTTCTTACTGTATCAGATGAAAGAAAATGTGTCCAAGAGCTGAATTGTAATAGCTTTCTCGCCCACAAGAGGAAGGAAGCACAAGAGTTGAGTGTTAATAAATAAAATTTGCGCGGTATGTTTTACAAAACACACGCTTATGATATGGAACTTTCATATCCATGATAGAAATTGAAAAAAACCCTGGGAATTTGTCAAAGAGAGGAAGTCATTAACCTGTAACCCATAATATGCCATATCTTTAGAGAAAAAAACACCCCAAATCTAAATTCTGATAAAGTGATAACCGAAGCTTTTGGCGATATCGCAGTAAATATGTTTTTAATAAACTATTTTCCTTTATCGTTTCCGAAGAAGGATAATTAGATAGCTAGCTCAGTTGTAAGACAGGTAACAAGTCCACATCAGGACTGATGGTATAAATGCCAGCGGGTAAAACTAAAAGCAGACAGAGAGAGTAGTAGACTCAATCAAAATGTATTTTGTCTGGGTTTTGGAAGATTTCAGTTTGTGTCTTTGGAGTTCGAGTTCCTTCCTTGGTGCAAACAGTTCACGTTGGTGTTCAAAAATCAGTATCTTTCGATGGTAATAACAGGTTGTACAAATTAGTACACTTACACTTGCAATTGAGTTAGCCACTTGCACCCAATACAGTGCCAGTAAACACCTTGAAGAAAGGTTGGTCACCTAAAAACATATTTAATAATAATATATATACTGACTACTTTCACTCATATATATACACACTTTCAAAAAATCTTCTTGCTGTCAGCCAAAATTGCCGAGACCATGTGAAAAGTTTTAAAATGCCAATCCTTTTGAAAACGTATTTCCCTTTTCGAGCTTTCCTCAGTTGTGTGTTGACGATTTACACATAAACGAGAACAAACTGCCGTTGCTGCCTTGTCATTTTGTGTTCACATTAGTTTTGTATTCAGTTAGTAAGACTAAAGTGTCCGTCCTTAAATATCCCTTTTTCCTTATTTTCATCTTAGGGTATTACGCTTTTGTGGCCACTGTTCGGTATCTTTAGAAATCGTCATTAAGGTTTTATCAAAGCGTGTCTGAAAGCTATGTAAACACAACCATAGCTACGCGCAAAATGGAAGATTAGACGGGGGTCTGTTTCTTGGAGCAATCTAAACACTCTCCGCTTTCAAAACGAATCAAAGCTCTAATTTAAAACATACAAGTTGAGATCTGACAACCCTAAAGAATACACACTTTTCCACATGCGATAATGAGATTTCGGTGTTGCGGTTAACTGCCTGGAATGGTTATCGTACATGTACAGCTGGTTATTCCAGTGGGATAGGAGCGTGGCGTGCGCGACTGGCATGGGATTGTACGTGGGGACTTCTCTTTAATAATCTCTCTGAAAGCACGAAAGGTAGAAAGCTGGATTAAAAAAGAACACAAGCTACACGCAATCATGGTCTTTCTAAGGCAACGGGTTTCGAATGCCATAAAAATCCCGTCTATATTTGAAACTTTAATGAATTATTGGTAGTAAACAAAAAGGCGCCAATTGGCACGGCATCAGATATGAAATAAAATCTATTCTAAGGGTGGCAAGATAAATATTTTAAAGTTTTACTCAGTTTCTTTAATACAACTATGTATGTTTTGTTATGAAACCATTATAATGTTTCCCTGCCTATGGTAAAATTACTTAGAAGTGATGTGATGATAGTTTAAGGGTGCCGTTGGGAGTTTTAATCTCCCCTAATTACATTTCATAGTATTAACGAACACTCTTAAAACACCATGGTTGTTTTTATTGTACGGATTTTAAACGTAAAATTGCTGAGAACACTGCGGCAAGTCAAGAGCATTCACGTGGAATTGAAGGAAGGACACGACAATTTGGGGGCCATCTGTACCTGGCGTTTTTTTGTTATTGTTTGGCGCGCAATTCGTTGATTGGTTTACTTGTCAGTTTCTATTCTATAAATATGTAAAGTCAACAAACATTCTCTTTGTTCACACCAATCTCACATTATATTATTAGCCCCCAAATTAGCATCTTTTCAGCTAATAGCCCGATGTAATAAATTGAGTACTTCTTTGGCATTTCGCTTTTCAAAATTGCCACAACAAATGGGGCAGCGGAAAGAAACCTGATCCCGATATACTGTTACTATCAAAATATTTTCCATACAATATTTTAATTTAGCAACCGCTCACCTTCAATTAGTTACTGACCTGACTACTAGTAGTGGAAATGTAACTGTTATTACGATGGGCTGACAATGGGGCCTGGATTCTTTTTCCTTCAAGCACCCGTGCCAAAACGGAAATCGCCCTTCCAAAACACTAGAGGTAGATTGACATTGTTTCTATGGTGTTTGATTTAGCATCTCCTGTGAAAATATAAAACCATCTGGACGATAAAGCTCGACCAATCAATAGGCGTCGCTCAAGTTCTAATCTTAATTTAATAATGACAATGTCACGCCAGTAAAAAGAATTTGTCTGATTGTTAGTGGGTGACATTTGCTTTTAACCGTGCGCAATTTGATTCCAAGCAACTATAAAGTGTGTCGTCTTACGTTCAGACAAATAGACAATACAAAGAGCTGAAAGGATAAACCGGTCCACGAGAACTCAATATGCTGCCTTCCTTCAGTTTCACTCCGGAGCAAGTGGCCTGCGTTTGCGAGGTCCTCCAACAAAGCGGAGACATTGAACGTTTAGGACGATTTTTATGGTCGCTTCCAGAATGCGAAACTGTCCAGAAAAACGAAAGCGTGCTGAAGGCCAAAGCCATCGTGGCGTTCCATCAAGGGAACTTCCAGGAGCTGTACCGCATACTAGAGAACAACAACTTTTCCTTAAACTCACACCCCAAACTGCAATCGCTGTGGCTAAAGGCGCATTACGTTGAGGCGGAAAAGCTTCGAGGTCGACCACTAGGAGCAGTTGGAAAATACCGCGTGCGGCGCAAGTTTCCTCTACCAAGAACAATCTGGGACGGGGAAGAGACAAGTTATTGTTTCAAAGAGAAGTCGCGCGGTATACTACGAGAATGGTACTCTCACAACCCATATCCCTCCCCGCGGGAGAAGCGAGAACTTGCGGAGGCAACAGGGCTTACTACTACTCAAGTTAGCAATTGGTTCAAAAACCGAAGACAACGCGATCGTGCAGCTGAAGCCAAAATAAGGTAAGGAAAACATCGGACCGCGTATTTCTTCACAAAGGGAATGTCAGCGCGCGCCCCCTCCTCACACGCACCTCTGCAATTCAGTCAGCGAACTACCTTGTTGCTTGTATGTATTTCACTCGAGAGCTTTCTCTCCAATATAAAGTCAACTTTAAACTGCCTTCACTGAATTTGTTTTAATTGTAGAATGTATTGAAATACTCGAAAGACGGAAGTTGATTTAGCAACTTAAACTAGTTGTTCATATCATGCAAATTAAATCTATTCAGAGGCAAAAATAATCAAATACATACCGTTAATTCACTTTGCCCTGTTGGCTTAGCGCTTTGATCTGGATTGCTGTTTTCTCATGAGTATTTACCCCATATCAACTCAAAATCTCACAGGGTTGCTGTCGCCTTGATTTTATGGGCTGCGTTCTCGTTTATAGGCAGTGAAGTGACACTAATATGAGCCAGAATGAAGTTTACAGCGAAAATACCCGATATCATGATATATTATATATTACACAATTTAATGACTTACAATTATGAGGGATGTATTTTGTTGCAAACCTGTATTTGATATGTTGGTGCGTGATATGCGATTACTGTGAACACGCACGAACTAACATCATTTCTTCGCTTGATACTCATTCCAATCGCTAATCGTGACCGATTGTTTATGAAGCGTCTGTTTCTACTCTGGCCTCTATTTAGGGAATCTACGAATCCGGACATGCGGAATGCCAAAGTCTTGACGCCAGACAAAGGCCAGACGATTCTCCAGGAGATGAAGAAGCCCTGTTTTCCTCACGACTTCACGAGCTGCTTAACAGATCCTACAGGAATTCCTGTAAAGCTTGAAGTCGAAGACGCTACAATGCTAGGAGTTCACGGCGAGTCCGTTGTACCGGCGACGACAGAGTTTACCCACGGACTAACTGAGAGTCACATGCTTACGACTCTCACAAATTCGCTAGTAGGTCTTTAGATCTAACTTTATACCATTCAACAACAAGTTCACGAACTCGTACGTTTGTATATTAAGCCTGTAATAGACTAAATGCGACAAAAAACGATCCCGGGACTGAGTCCGAACGCTTTCGTTGTTCATGCTCATTTCTGCTTCTTGAAGAGTCGGGAGACGTTTTCACAACACTATTTCACTAGGGTGGTAAGACATGTGTTAACTGAAGATTTTGTAAAAAGGAAGCAAACAAATGTTAGTAGATGAATAGAATTTAAGAGAATGCGATTGTAACTTCAAGTAGGCCATTTAGAAAAGCGATAATGGGTCGCACAGTTACCTCAAAGGTTGTAACTATAAAATTGCTTAATCTTTTTCCAAAGACATCAAATATTTCGTTCGTGCACCTCAAGGCAAGCAATTGAAAACTGTTATTCTTTCAGCACATATCCTAACGAGCGTAAAAACCTTTGATCTCAAGCATTAATAATAAAACGTCACGTATCTTTGGGTCAACTTAAGTAGAAAGTGCAAATGTTTTCTTTGAAGGTTTCGTGTTCGCTGGCTATCAACATGTATGTATACCTTCGTAAAGCTAAACCTATATATACAATGTATATTTTACGTGCCCTGAGCTAAGTTTCTTCAACACAGTGAAAACAACCAAAACGTTAATTGATAGTCGAGTCGTGTAAGACAGTTAGATAAAGGAAACTCGAATGTTGTAGTTATAGAAAGATTAGCGCTATCTTTTTGCATCGTTGTTGGCCGTCGTACAGTGTCGCCATCAGCGGTTACTCATTTTACATGCGGGTAGCTTCTCAGATGACTGTATATCAACCCAAAGAAATTAAAAACCGTTAAAGTGAAACCCACAATATATTCAAGTACGCCGTCTTCATTTCCCCACTTAACACTTTAAGTTTTATGGGAGCGTATCGAGGGTATTAATCGAGGTTTGAATGAAACTAGAGAAGCGGCGCGCGCGAGATTGAGCAACGACCATTCATGGGATGGGTCAATTTTCATTTCATGGCAGGGAGTTGAACGGACGGTATATAAACTAATGGTATTCATTGTAATCCCTTTATGGCACCAAGCTTTTTATTTTTCAGCTTAATACTTGTTAGAAACAATACATGATGCGACGGATAGTACTCAACTCAACTCTCAAGATTATTTTTTTTCTTCACACTGTTGAATCTTGAAACTTTGACTCCACTGCTGACAATGAAACGGTCCTTCTTTTTAATGTGCTGTATGTTTTTGGACAAGGAAAAGAAGAAAACAAAGGGAGCCTCTTGAAAAATGCCGTCTAGAGTCGCTATAGAGAACAAAGCGCTGAAGTGTTGGTCTTTTTCAACTCTCATCAATCTACATGTACAATATGTACACAGTGTGTTGTACTTTTGGGCAGCGAGCATGACTTGGAGATAACATTTCGTGATCTGGTGGGGTGTATTCCTGGTGTGTTGAAGGCTATCAGACTAGGCTATCTCTAGTGTTGACAGGCAGTGGCAGGAAGCCAGCCAGCTCGCGGTTGGGGTTCTTGGCAAATCTGACCTGATACAGGCTTTTAAGCGCGCTCGGTTTCTTCCAACGCTATTTACCTAAAACATTTTCGCACAAAAGTACGATAATTCAGATGTATCGACAGGCTTTGTTTAATGGTCATGTCTTTTTAAATAAAGCAATTAAGTCACAAAAGATTCATTGTTCAGATTGAATAGCATTTATCAGTAAAGCACATGTCAAAACACATGTTAATAACAGCGACTATTTTAAGTTAGGTGCACGCGACAGAGATTGAATGGAATTGAAAGCATCATGCTTACACAGTTGGCCTTTTTGTGAGTTTTGCGTCTCAATTTTATCAACTGTTGTCTGACTTGCTTCACGACCGTGCCCCAGTTGTGAAAGATAAGATGATATGTTGCTTTGATAATGAAGCAACTTGCGAATGATAAAATAAATGCCCAACAGCAGTGGTCAGAGAGGTGCTCCAATTGACGCCTGGCATTTCAAAGTGGGCATAAAATTACAACTCAAGCACGCATTAAGAAATTTTCGTTCTAATCAGAGATTTTAATGCCACGCTTTTATCGACAGAACTCTTTGGATATCTTGCCGGCACTACATTTCCTACAGTTAGATGCGACGAGTAAATTAAAACTCTTAACCAGCCGTGCTTTGTGTATCTTCTAAACGGTAATAGCGGAAACCCTAGAAGGCCTTTTGATAAATGTTGAAACCCGAGTATCCTTTCATTGTACTTGAGCGCAAACAAATGGCTGTAAGTGATAAGAATCCATCTTGTCGGGGGTCATTTGACTTTGTTTGACGGGACGAATCTGAGACACCACTGAACTACACTAATTTCACTTGGCCGTCGGTAGACATTTCTCTAGCACTTTTTGTTTCGAATCCCAATAACTTCGAGTCTTAACATGTCTTAACCTGGAGGTTTGACACGGACATCGTATGGCAGGCAACGATTGAAGAAGTGCTGTGACAAACCTCACACTAAAAGCTTTGTTCGATGTTTGTGCATGCGCAAACACAGGGTAAAGTATGCGATAATGTGTGAGAAGAATTTTGCAGTCATTTAGTGCTTTGTTTTGTTCAAAGTAGGCTGCATTTATACTTGAGATTTTATTGCTATTAAAACTATTAAAGCCCCCCCCCCTCCTCTTAATGTCGATTGACAAAAGAAAATAATTTATTTAAATTCAAATCGATTACATAGTTTCTGTCAGCGTTCAAAACAAACAGAAAGACACGTCAAGCGCCTTCTCCGACAATGAGGCAACATCTTCTGTCCTATTTAAAACATTACTAAGTTTAAGCAAAATTCCACTGGAAAATTGCTGTAGTTTCTATATTTAGAATATTAATTTATAACAAAATGTAGCTAATCTTTAATAAATGTTTAGTATTAAGAAGCATTTACTTTTTTCCGCAGGCAGCGCTTACCAAAACATTTCATTTTGTAACAAACGTTTGCCTACAAATCTTTAGTTCTAATTTTTTTTTTAAACCCAGTATACTTGGAACATATTTGACGACAGAAGCTTGAGGCGCCCTGAATATCATAACAGTGCCAGTGCACTGATGCTTCAAGTTGTTATATGTCAAGAACGGCTGATATTAAAACTTGCATGCAATTGCAAGTTACGGAGTTATTCAGAATTCTGGCCTACCTACAGTTCATATAACATAAGAGCATCTGTTTTGACTTTTCCCCATTTTGTTTTCTTTTCTTTTCAATATTGGCCGAACACTGTTTAATAGTCCACTGCAAATCATCATCGTCGTACAAGAAGTTGTTTGTCTTATTCAGTTATTGTTGTCCTTAAACTTCATACTAATCGTAGTTGTTTTAAACTTTTATTCTTCAATTCTAGTTCAGTACCCAAGAAAATCATATTTATACGGTTGAAATCCATAACTTGCTATCCATTCCATTTCCGTATACCTGTTCATTTTTAATATATTGCCAGATAGAAATACAAATTACTGACATTAAACACCGAGACATATTAATATTTGAGCTTGCTACATTATTCATGAAGCCAGATTTATAAGGATAAGGCGAACTGTTGTGTTCATGTCAATACGTTGATTTAGTTAGAATGAACAGTAATTGAGTATTTTCAGATTTTATGCCCTGTTTTAATGCAGCTAAATGTCATAACTTTTTTTATTTTCACGTTTGTCATCCGTTCAAATAATAATAATGATAAAACTGCAGGAGTTTTGCTTTTCTTATCTCAAACTTTTCAACTATGCGACATTACCAAGCTTGCGGCGAGTTGGCGCCAAAGCAAGTCTTCAATGTTGGGTGATTTATTTACTTACAAAATCCCGTAGACAAAAACTATGAAGTGATAAAATGGATAGGAGACTTCCGGTTGTTAAAATCTGTGCTATCTACAGTATCACTCAGTGATTTATATGGGTAACCCTTGGATCATGGACTTGGTTCGCCAACTAGAATTTTATATCTAAATAAAGATAGAGATGTAGAATAAATTATAAGTAAATCAGGTGGTACAGAAAATATCACAAAAGACAAATATCACAAAATAGACCAAAACAGGAAAGCCACATAGAAAGCAAAATGTAAACATAGGAGCATGTTAATATTGCGAAACACTTAGGAATTAATCCCGCTAATCTTTCATGGACAAGACAAACGCGTAACCTTTTCCATCCATACCTGTAGCTAATAATACATCGATTAGAAAAACTCGAAGACCGAGTTTACATCTTTCATTAACAAGGCACTTAATGAATAACTCGGCGTGCAGTCGACTGGAAAGCTAGTACTGCTTCTACATACTCATACTGCCAAGTTCAGTCGCTGTCAGTCCAAGTTGAAGTGACATAGATTTGATATATGGCATTGTATTAAAGACTGCTGGGCCAGGTATTCTGCTAGTAACATAACAACATGTCTTATACAGTATCGTATGTGTGCATTCCAGCCTTCAAATACACTATGGACGAGTATGGTCACAAGTATAAACAAAAGGGACATCGTAAAAATCCCACGGTGCCAGCTCACAGTAACCATTTCCTGCTCAAGTTATTTATACGGAAATATTAATTTCTTCACATGTTATCCCATCAGTCATTCCTTTCCTCATAGTAAACTATATAACGCTATTGAAAACATTAACATTTTCAGTATTTACTTGGTTGTTTGCTCTATAAATATTCGAGGAATTCGGTAATCAAAAATGAGAAGACATGCATGACTTTATTCCATCTAACCAAAGACATTTCGTTAGTTCTAATCAGACGATAGTGTGATTCTTAGCATATCGGTATTTAACGACTAGTGGGAGATCGTTTAATCCAAATTTCGTACGTGACGTGAGGACTTCGATCATCTCATAAGTAAATTTACTCGGTCACAAATTTCTAGCTGAGAACTGAGCCTCACAACTCGTGCTGAATCAGTTGTTCAGTGAATACGTTTTGGATTTTATTCGATCGATCAAAACTATACCTTTTTGCTGGCAACATGCACTCACCAGTAGTCAATAGAAGTCGTATATAGATTTAAACAGTTTTTATGATAAATCGACCACACAAGAACTGGTCATGCTGTTGGCATTTCCAAAGAATGTCAGAACTTTTGGTAGTTTGTTGAATTTCTTTCCTAAGCTTTCCGAGGTGACTTTTTGCACCCACATAAAACTTTAAGGAATGTAGAACAAATAACTTAGAATCCCACAAAGATGCCGTCAGCATTAGGAAAATCCGGAGAACAGAAAGAATTGAACAAACACAGGATAGAAGCGAGATGCACTTTTGAGTATCACCACACGAATCCATTCTGATCGACTTGAATTTGAAATAGTGCTACTACTATAACTGTACGTATTTTGTTCACATTTTGTCAAACACGAATATATCTTTTTAACTGGGAACGTGTGGACACTCATTTGTAAACACGAAGCCAGGTACAGTTTAAAATAGACAAAGAATTCACGAAAGTGAAGTTTTCCGCATTTTTATATCAAAAATAGACTTTTGGCATCAATTTATGGTATTCTTCTTATTTAATAATAGTTCATGGTAGAACACTGTATTTCCTTTTCTAAATTTGTTTATTGTAATATATTGGGTTGTTTACCCGTCCGCCCAAAGTAGAAACTATAGAAAGCCGTTTGCGTAAGCGCCAGCTGGCCCTCTCTGGACTCTACATCTGCGAATATATAGCTTTTAAGAAGTCACACTAAAATTCACTTCAGCGGCTTCAGATCGAAAGCTGTTTATGACTGACATCTCCATTAATCGTTTGTGCAAGCAATGCAATGAACTTTTTAATTAGAAAAAAATTGAGAAAGGATAACGTTTTTTTAACTGAGGGTGGAACCCAAAAGAGAACGATACATGGTACAACGTGCTCGGAATGTTTACGTATCAACCAGACCAGCTTGTATATCAAGGTGAAAACTCATCAAAGGTTGAATTATATATTATCGCCAAATGTTTAGATCTTATAATTATTTTATCTTTTACACAAATTTGAGATAGTCGCTGTTACGAGGGAAGAGGTCAAAACAAATGATTTCTGACTGGACCCGACTTGAGGGGGGTAGGGGGCGGTGTCCACCCAACCCACCACCTCTAGAGCTAAATTTCAATATTTTAACCCTAAATATCTTCTTAACTAAAGGGTAGTGCTTCAGTGGTCGCTGTAGAACACATTTCTGTATTAAAATGTTCATTAGATAGACCCAAATTCTAGAAACTTACTAAAATATCTTGGCCCAACACCGGGGGGGGGGGGTAGGAGTGTACACCACGCAACCCACCACCTAAACCGGTAAAAGTTGGGTCCTTCCTGAGGTCCAACGTTTCTACTTCTTCCCTCTGGCACACAGCATACATTTCAGGAACCAAACTCAGTGGCGGATTTAGGGGAGGGGCCGGAGGGGCCGCGGCCCCCCCTTTCGTCAGCATATTTACAAAGGTTTTATAAAACGCAGCAGAGGGGCCCCAGACATCCCTTTCCGCCCCTCCCCCCTTTCTGAAATGTTCGGTTCCGGCCCCCTCTTTCTGAAATTTCTGGATCCGCCCCTGAAACTGACTTCCAAACTCAAACTTGTATATAATCCTACAATCTCAGACTCAGTAGCAAGTAGCCGGTGGGTGTTACAAAAACGAAGACTTGGAAAACAAAGACCTGGAAAACGTGACCTGGAATCATCGCAGAGCGATGATAGTTGCGCACGCTCTCGTCAGTCGACAGACACGTCTTCCTTTTCCTCGTTTTCCAGGTCTTCGGTCTTCGGTTTTCGTATTCCTTGTGTACAGTGTTCTTACACCCAGAACAATAAGAAATACTACTAAAAGTAGACATTTGTCAGTCCATTCTTCAGGCTTGGCCCCGGCTTAGTAAATATTACAAATCAGTATTAAGTTTAAGAGAAGGATAAGACAATTTTAAGTGTCAAACTTATACATTATTCGGGGAAAGGTTTTTGGAACTCCTTCTGTCATCAGGGAGTTAAAGTGCAGTTATGTTGGCAGAATGCTCCCTTCATCCTTGTCTATAATTTAATTTAATTTAACTTAATTTAATTTAGATTCAATGAGTTGATGTTGGTACAATTTTAACCCTTTGAGTCCTCAGAGTACTTTTGTAAAAACTAGTTGTCAAACTAGGTGAGATGTCATAGCTTCTCAACACATGGGCCTTGAAAAAACATAGGATATTATCGCCATTCGAATGAAAGCTCTTGATAAGTCCGGTCATATAGCAAAAACAAAAACAAAATCAAAACTTTAAAATAGTTTAATATACAGTGTCACGATTGAAAGGGTTAACATTAGTCAGCCACAAGGATTCAAAGAACGCTTTGCATTCAGTCTAATTGCGTTATATAATATATCGAAAGTCGGAATAAAGCCGACAAAGTTCGTTTTTCTTCTTACATTATGCTGTTTATAGAGAGCACATTTGCCAGCTCAAAGATCATATTTTGGGAAGTTTGCCGGAATGTCAGTTTAATAACAAGGTCAGTGGTGTTTATAGTAAACTACTTAGCTAAGTCTGTGCATTGTTGAGGCATCGCTGTTTTTATAATGAGCTGAGTATCAAGCGAACTTGTTCACCGTAAATCTAACGAAATCCGATTACTTGCTATTAAATATGTGATATTAATTTCCCAGAGCTCGGGAAGCAAACGTGATTCAATTCCGTGTTTATTGTCTCATATGACTTATGAGGAATAATCATTCAGCTTTTCATCGTCTGATAAAGATCTTAATTGCTCGGGGATTAAATACAAACACGCGATCAAGCCAAGATGAGCACCGATGTACGAGAACTAATGAAAAGTTCTTCGGTTAGACACACGCGGCTTGGGCTGGGTGGGCTGGATACTCTATCAGTAAGAAAATGGCTTTTGTTCAGTCAACTCCATAGAGTATGAGACACGTACGTGTATGCATTTGTCTTATAGCTTAGCTTTAGAACTTGGCTGTGAATCGGTTTCAGACATAAACTTGTGATAAGAGGACGACGTAAGCATAAAAACAAAATCTGTTTTTGTGTCTGTGGGTAACGTCTCATTTAAACGCTCCCACGCAAGATTTTGAACCCCAGAAACCCTAGAATGTTTACCATATTGCCCTATTTGGTCACTTGTTGCTGGATATTAGCAAAGACTTGGACATTCTTGCTGGACTTATCAGTTTTGATTTCCATTTTGTTTTGCTGATTGATAAGACTTATGGTGGGATTTTTGCACATTAAGATTTAAGTGGAGTGATTTGAGTTTAGGCAAGCAGTGTATTACGCCTTATGAAAACACAAATTTACTGGACAGGAACAAGTAATGTTTTTCTTGGCCAGATAGGAAATTTATTCAGTCTTGGATATGAGGAAGCAACTTGCTAAGACTGACCAAAATAGTAGGCAGTATTTATCAGTTTATCACGCAATGATTTTGTTCCCCACTTGTAGAAGTGCACAAGAATCTGGTTCATCTTAATTCTGATTACAGTATTTAGATGATGTAATTTAACTGCGTTGCCTCTTGCTGGGCGACTTTTCTCGCATACCAACTTGAAGTTTAATACTTTAAAAATAGCGTCTGTGTTTCTAAAAACATGAAAGTCGTGTGACTTAATAGTGATAGACGAAACGGAAAGATCTCTCGGGAATTAAACATAAGTGGCAAAACGACATATGGAGATTGGTTACCCGTTCCATATGATACATTAGCTATCTGTAATACTTTCTGGATATCGAAATAGGCCTACTTGTGAGGAACTGACTTTGAGTAAGCAAAATACAGCAAAGCAGTGTTCTGTACCAAGGGACAGCAGACAAAGCGGACAATTAGACAGAGACAGATATCTGAAGTGAACTAAGAACAGATAACGCGGGCACCAGGGACAGACAAACAGTGAGTTAGACAGTTAGAGTCAAGCAGTCACTGAAACAGACAAGAGGACAGACAGACAGACAGCCAGACGGACAGATTGACACGCGGGCACACACAGAGACACACGCAGAACAGACACAGAAACCACAGACACAGAAAGAAAGACTGATATTGAGAAACACACACCAAGGAACCGAGTGTGAGATGGCATGGAGATACAAGGAAGAACACAATCACTCCATATGATACACAGAAATAGAGGACAGTAGAGTAAAACAGGAACTTAGAGCTAGTTTCACACACACACACACAGACACACCCAGACACACCCAGACACACACACACACACACACCCAGACACACACACACAGGCACACAAGCAAGCTTCACTACTGCAAACTGAAAACAAGATAGAGGGTGAGCGGACACCTACAGATGCAACAACCAGCACAGGGCCTAGGGAGGCATGGGAGGCAGACACGTTACACACTAAATAAACAACTATCATATTAAAGTATATGGTCAGTCAGCCGGTCGATCAATCAATTGATTGATCGATCAATCAGTCAATCAGTCAGCCGCTGGTCGGTCCGGTCGGTCGATTGGTCAGTCAGTTATTATTATTATTATTATTATTATTATTATTATTATTATTATTAGTCAGTCAGTCAGTCAGTCAGTCAGTCAGTCAGTCAGTCAATGAGTGAGTCAGTGAGTGAGTGAGTAAATAGTAATAGTAATAGTAACATTTATTGTCCCGTACACTTTTACAAGGTATTGGTTAATGA
>JAOBYG010917889.1:0-13471 GCA_025403545.1 Epizoanthus stellaris | reverse complement strand
AAAGAGCCGAGTTCCGAACAGGATGCTCTTCATCAAACATCTCGACTTGAACAACCTCCGCACGGATGCTACCGTTTTAGCATCTCTCCCTGCCCATGCCTCACGCTCTCGTCTACGTTCGCGTCTCTACTCCAAAGCAAGCTGATCGCGGTGAAAGCCTCGAAGTACAGGAGTCGATCTGCCGCTCCTTCGCTGTAGGCCGTGGCTTCGAAGTACTCCAAGTTTTTCCCGAGCCCTACAGCGGCCGAAAAGAACAACGACCTCAGCTGACCGCCATGTTCGAAATGATCGAGCAGAACCCAGGGCAGGTCGACGCCGTCATCATCCGTGACATTGATCGCCTTACTCGCGGTGGCGCACCTTTCTATCAGGAGCTCAAAGAGCGCCTGCAACAGAACGGAATCGAACTGATCGATACCGCCGGCCTCATCCAGCCTTCGCGCAACACACTTGCCGACGTCGGATTTGAGTACGATTGGTCAAGAGTCTCGCCCAGCCGCACCAGTGAGACACTGGCAGCCGAGCAAGCCAACGAAGAAGTCTCGCGCATCCTGACCCGCATGATCGGACAAGAGATCCGGCTCGTACAACAAGGCTACCGAACTCGCCCAGCACCCTTTGGTTTCGTCAACACCAAGATCGAAGACGAACACGGAAAGCCACGAACGATTCTAGAACCGCATCCCGTCGAAGCGGAATGGGTACGACAGCTCTTCGCATTGCGCGCCGAAGGTCTCCTCTCAGATCTCAGAATTTGCGAACGTCTCAATGCTGGCGGCTTCAAAACGCGAACGCGCAAGCGGCGCGACCCCGCTACTCGTCGCGTCATCGGAACCACGGGCGGAAAGCAGCTCTCGCCAAAACAACTTCAGCGAATCGTCCGGTCGCCAATCTACTGCGGGGTGATCTTGGAGAAGTGGACGAATCATCAGCCGATTCGCGCTCCATATCCTGGTCTCGTGAGCATCACCCAATTCAATCGAGCAAACCACGGTGTTGTAGAAGTGATTGAGAACGAAAATGCGAGCCTTGAAATGCAGAGCGGCAAGGCAAAAGTACGGCGACGCGCCGACAATCCGCTCTACCCCTTTCGCTTCGTCGTACGCTGCCCTCACTGTGGGAATCCATTTAAAGGCTCGGCAGCAAGAGGAAAACTCGGAAAACGGTACCCCGGCTACCACTGTAGCCGCGGACATCAATATTTCCGCGTTCCGGCGGAAGATATGAAGAAGACTGTCGAGACCAACGTCGACAGAATCGCATCTCAAGCCGCCATATTGCCTTTGCTGGAAGAGATTGCCCGAGACACTTGGAATGTGAAGAGTCAAGAACTTCAGAAGCAAGCTACCCGTGACACCCAGCACCGTGAAGACATGAAGGAGCAACAGCGCCAGCTTCTCGCCCAGCTAACCCAGACAGAAAGTGCTGTGGTGCGGCGATTGCTAGAGACTCAAGTCGAGGAGCTGGAGACCAACCTAAACAAGACCAATGACCAGAGATCGAGAGCTGGGCAGGCAGATATCGAGCGCTACATGAAGCGAGTTCGAAACTTGGTGGAACACCCGCGCGAGCTGCTTCTAGACGGCGAAAACCAGCAGAAGCTCCAGCAGACGTGGAGCTTTGTTTTCGAGCGCCTACCGACCTTCCACGACCTCGCTGGTGGAACCCCGGAACTCTCTTTCATATTCGAGCTTCTTGGGGGTGTGGTGGAGTCAGAAGACCGGATGGTAGCCCTCCTGACTTCAAAGTGGAAACTATTCTCTGATCAAGTGGCAGCCGGCTGCCAAATTCCATGGTCAGTATTCAAAGTTTGAAGCTGAGAAAACAAGCTCAATTTTGAGCCCAAGCAAAGTACCCGATCTCGAGAGAAAGTCAAGATCATCCGCCGCGCTCTTCCGCTTCTTGCTCGAAAGCGACTGCCGAGAAGAAATAGCAGGCATCGATCATTCTCTGCACCTGAGAATCCGTCAAATCTTCGGCCATTGCCCCCAGAAGCTCTCTCGCCTGTTTAACGGCGACTGATCGTCTGGTGGTCTGCGATTTTGGCAATGCCGATCGTTTTCTGGCGATGTCGCTTTTCATAGAGATCGATGAGATCGCAGCCACTGCAGCTGCTCCACCGAGAAGTCGCAGGGATCGCCGATATCTTCGCGAATGCGAACGTCGCCTCGAGTTAAAGAGCGGAACGACCGCTGCCAGTCGAAGATCTCCGCTTCGAAGCCATGCGCGGTCAGCTGCTCGGCGGCGTTGACGGCACCAAGACCGTGTGGCGGGGCACCGTTCTGGTCACGGTCATAGAAGATGAGAAAACGATCCACCGCCGTTTCTTTCGCCAGCAGTTCGAAGCGCGGTATCTGCTGCTCGCAGAGATGGGCGCCGAACGTAGCCACCACATTCTCGATGCCGGCGGCGATCAACTTAGCGACATCGAAACACCCTTCGACGACGCTGACATCACCGGTAGCCTCAGCCTGACGCCGCGCCTTTTCGTTCAACACAGCGCGATCCAAGTTGTAGAGCTCGAGGCTCTTGCGGAAGCCGCCATACGTCCACCATTTGCCGTCGCGCGCTTTCTGTTCCTCTGTTGTTGCGCGTCCGGTGTGACTGAGCACTACCGGCTGCAATTTTCCACGCGTGTCTTCCCGAAGTCCGCGGATCTGGAAGACCAAGCGCTGATTGATCGGGTCAGCCCGACCGTTCTTGCCCCTGCGGGGTGGGCGTTCCAGATACCCAGCGCCCAAGTCCTCAAGAACACTTGGCGGGATGCCGCGTTCCATGAAAGCGTGATGATCGGTTTGCAGCCGTGGACGCAAATCCTGTCGGATCGGCTGGTTTTCTGCCGGAACAACTTCCGGCGACTGCAGCGCCTGCTCGGTGGTGGCTCTAGTGTCTGCCACGATGTGGCTGACGCCGTGCTCGAGTAGCCAGCGACCAGCGTCGTAGCAGCTAAATCCTGCATTCAGTCGATGCACCAGCTCGATCGCGCCGCCGCCCTGGCTGGTCGAGTGGCAGTACCAGCCTTGATCATTCAAGTGAAATGAAGCAGTGCGTTCGCCCGGCTTGAACGGACTCTTGCCCCACCAGTCGTGGGATTTTGATTTCTTCGAATCCTTCAAAATCCCAAGCTGGAGGAACAAGTGTCGCCAGTCGGCATTCTGCCGAATGACGGTGAGATCATCAGCGGAGAGACGTGGTTCGGGAGCCGGTGAAGAAGACGATCGAGACATGAGAGCAAAAGAAAGAAAGAATGAGGAAAGGCAACTGGCATCAACCACTGCCTTCCTCCAATTCAAAGACCACACAAGACAACTCCTCGGCGCGTTGATCACGCCAGGTCAGCTGCGTCGGCATATACTCAGCGAAATACTCCGCATCCGTATCGCCCGGTCGCAGGCTGAGGAATGACAACACTGCAGCCACCGTGGCATCGGAATCAATGGCATGTAGTGGTGAGCAATAAAACTCTTCACCACGAAAGATCAACGGCAGACCGTCCCTAAATTTCCAATCGAGGAATTCGAATGCCAGGATTGATTTACCGTGGCGATCGACGCGACCGGTGTCATAGAGATGGAGCTCGAAGCCGGATTCACGCCAGGCGCGCAGATGCTCGTACCGGCTGGTATACGGTTCAGCCTCCGGCTCTGGCGCAAATCGCAACCGCTCCGGAGCTACCTCCCTCACCAAATCACCGTCTGAAGGATCGACCCAGGCAAGACGCTCGGTGCTACCTATACGTGGATCGGTGTAGCGCAGGAATTGTCCGTAGCGGCGAGGTTCATCGTCTGTAGGGATGATCTCGATGCGGTCGCCCTGCCGCAACTGTTCATACTCCGGCAGAACCTTCCGCTGAAGACTTCTTTCCAGAGAAGCCACTTCACCGTCTGCAACAATTTCGACCTCCACACACTGCTGACCGGCTACTTCCAACACGATAGCTGCGGCTTCGCATTCGCTGAGATCGGATTCGCTGAGACCGCCTACCTCGACACCCATGAGTGGCAGAACCTGCAACAGCTCGTGCCGGGTTTCTGCGGTGAGTTCAATCGCCAGAATCAGGCAGGAGCAGCTGAGGCGCACCCAATCGAGGATTTCGACGAGATGATCACGGTCGTTCTCGAAGGCGATTTGTTGACGGTAGTAGTCGGCGACGAGATCGACGGCGGCTTGAGCTTCTGAGCTGAGTTGCTCGCGATAGAAAGGCATGGGATCGAGGAAAAAATACAGTTTCCATCCTGCGGCACTCTCTTTTCGGTGTCGAGCAATCGGTCCACATCGTCGGCAGCGCGGCAGGCGTAGAAAAGTATCAAAATAACTTTGCACAGGACGTTAAAAAATTGTACAATTACAAGTGGCTCTCTTGTATTTATTGTATTCTTTCTAACTTTCTATGTCTGCTTCCCCGCTCACTGTTCGGGTCGAACCCGATCTCCAGGATCACCTCAAGCGCTTCTCCAATCTGCTCGGTCGCCCACGCTCTTGGGTCATCAATCGTGCCCTCGAAAACTATCTCCACACCGAAGAGTGGCAACTTGCGGTGCTTCGCGACCGCGTAGCAGCGGCTGATGCTGGGGACTTTGCGTCGCCAGAAGAGGTCGACGGCTTTTTTGCGCAGTGGAAATGAAAATCGTCTGGCTCCGAGCAGCGGCTCAGGACTTGATTGAATTGGCGGAGTACATCGCCAAGGACAACCCTGCTGCTGCCGGTGCACAATTTCTCAAGATCGAATCCGCGGTGCAGTCCCTCTTGGAGCAACCGGCACAAGGACGTCCATCCAATCTACCCGGTCTGCGAGAGCTGGTGGTGGTCGGAACCCCGTTCATCGTTCCCTATCGAGTCTGCAAAGACCAGATCGAAATTCTGGCAGTCTTCCATGGTGCGCTCGATTGGCAGCGACACCTTCAGCAACGGAAAAACTCAGATACGGCGGTTTAGTGCAATGGATAGGAGACGCTCTCAACGTTCTGATCCCAACAGGCACGACAAGAACCACAATTCGCTGGTTGCGTCTCAGAAGCCGAGCAAGTCAGACCGTGTGGCTGATGCTCTGGCGTATGGACACCGCTGGTCGGGAGGTTGAAGGCATTCGGCGCTGGTCCATTTACGAGCGGAGCGGAGACACGAATCGTCAGATTCGCTGGTGGCTGTTCGTGACGGAGGTACTCGCGAATGATGGCGTATTCGCGGGTTGGCAGCCAGTGGCGGACCTCAGGAGTTTGGTTTGCAACCGATACGATGCTACGCAGCATGTTGAGATCGTGCAGGTCACCGCTATCAAACCAGCGGAAGTATGGCTCGCCGGTTTCTGCCGCTTGCCAGTAGACGAGCTTGACCATAGCTTCGATCCATTCTTTGGCACCGAAGCGATCAAGGCGACGCTGATAGGCTTGCTGCACTTTTGGCATCCGAAAGAAGCCCTTGAGGGCGTAGCAGGACTGGCAGACGCTGTTCTCGACTTCAGCAAGGCGAGCGCCGACGTTGCAGGCCGTCGCCGGGGTTCCCCAGGCGTAGCAGGGCATTTTCGTAGGATTGGAGAGGCCACCAACGATCTGCCAGGCTCGCCAGCGGGACATGCTGGTGATGGCGGCGAAGAGGTGCGGCGTCCGGTGGTCATCGTGCTCATCGGGGAGCCGAGATGCCGATGGTTTGCGGAATGGAGCTGAGCGAATTGGAAGGGGACAAGAGTTTGGTCTCTATTCTTGCGATTCAGCAAAGACCCGTCTAGAAATTACAAGACACGACGGGAAGCTCGGCAACTCATTCCCGGCAAACCTATCCGAGTCGTCGCCGAATCAATTGCAATTTTGCCTGATTTTCTGGCAAGAAGTGCAGTCACAAGCGGGCCTGCGTCATGAAAATGGGTACGGATCAGGCAGCCCGGTCCTCCCAGTAGTCCTCGAACCGCCCCGAGGCGAGATTGCAGCGTAGAGTGATGATGGCGTTGGCCCCTCGAACGGACCACTCCATGCCAGAGCGCTTCAGCCGATGGCCGATGACGGTCTTGCAGCCGGCCTCAATCACGCCGCTGCCGATGAATAGTCCTCGCGCTCGATACTTGTCATAGGCCATGCGCGTGCGGTTGGTCTCGAAATAGGCGATCTCTGCTCAATCTTCTTGCGCAGCTCAGCGTCTTCGGGGCGATGGGCTCGAGCCCGGATCAGGATTCGATCGATCTGGCCTCGATCTAACGTCTTCCACCAGTGCTCGCGCAGAGCTACAGCTCGGGAGGGATCGTCCGGAATAACAAGCTTGCAAAGGCTCCAGAGATGCTCTCGAGCGTGGTAGAGGTCAATGATGAGCTGCGCTTGAGGGAAGTGGATCTGAACCAGGTTTCGGATCCACGCGGCGCCATCGCCGATGACCACGACGCGCCGTGCACGTCGGACGGCCTCGGCATAGATGCGCTGGCCGAAGTCTTCGGCGGCCTCGATTGCGCCCACGAAGGTCGTGGACGCTGGATCGCGCACTGGCCGCCCTTCTTCGTCGACGCCGGTTTCCGTGAAAACACAGCCGAGTTTGACCTCCCGCGTTTTCGCCGAACCGTCCTGCTGTTTGCCCCTTCGCCCCTGAACCGCCGACGGGATCATGGGAACGCCGGTGCCATCGAAGCTGATGTAGAGCGTGTCGATCTCGGGTCCGATCTCGGGAAGAGACGCTCGTGCGATGTGAAGGTTCCTCTCGCGCTTGGCCCACTGCTCGACATCCTCGCCTACGGCTTCGGCCACTCGTTCGACATCCTTGGTGCTGATCTTGATTTCCGCGTAGATCCGCAGATCTTCCCGCGCTTCTCTGACCGTCGAGTTGCTTCCTGCCCGAGCCATCATCCGGCGCAGACCCGGTGATCTGGAGGTTCCGGTCACATCCAGGTCTTCATCGCCTGGATAGCGAATGGCTCCGCAAGCATCGCAGCGGAACATAGACCGTGCGACATCCACGGGGCCGAGCAAGGTCACCAGCGATCTTTGGCGCAGCCCCCGGCTCTGCATGCGCTCGCCGCACCCGCAGACCACCGGTTCAGATCTCTGGCCGGATCCGATCTCGGAAAGAAGGTCGGAGAGGATCCGTGCTCCGGCGGCCAGGACCGCAGCGCGCAAAGCCGTCTCCCAGGCCTCGAGATCTGGCGTCTCGACGGCTCGGATCTGGGCCATGAGTCGGTATAGCTCTTGGTCTTGCTCGAGCGCCGCTACAGCCGTTTTTTTTCCTGTGCCTGATCGAGGCGAATCAGCTCGCCGAGTTGTTCGGGTCAGCTACTCGAGCTCCTTGCAAAGGCCGACGAAGCGCTTGTGCTCAGCCACATCGCGACGAGCTGGTTCAAGGTCCTCTCCGGGCTTGAGTCGTCAGCTGACGGTCCGGCCGTCTTCTCGGCGAGAAAGGACAAAGTACGGCCCTCGAATCACCGGCTCAGCTCCTTTCTTCCGGCGATCCTCCACGAACTGTTCGTTTATGGTGCCTCGACGAAGCGAGCGCATCGCGCGCAGTTTTTCGAGCACCCGGTCTCGATCCTGCTCGACATCCTGTAGAGAGTGCATGGCGCCTCCTTGTGTCCCTGTGTAGATCTTAATCTACAGCAAAGGCGCGCAAAATTAACCCCCAGGCGCTCACCCCACAGCCATGACGCAGGCCCAAACCTCTATGTGGCCTTGACACCTTTTGTTTGGAAGAATAGTATCAGCGAATTCGGAGGAAATGTTTGTCACTGGCGCTCTGGCAGAGCGAACTCGGCGTTCCTGTCGCGAAGGAGAGGTTATGATCTGTCTAGTCGTTTCCGGACTGTTTCCCAACCAATGTTGGCGATGATCCGTTCGGCTGTTGAATCGACCCAATCAGCTTTGTCTTCAGGAGAAAGCAGGAAACCAACATCTTCTACTTGATCGAAATGGTCCTCGATGAGATCCAGCTTCTCATCTTGAGACATCGCAACGGAGTGAGGCTGTGAAGAATCGATGCGGTGAATTGAGTCGTGTCCGTTGCCGGGTGAGTTGGAAGCCATGCTGATGTTGCTATGAAGTTCGTAGATCATTACTACCGTACCCCTATACGAGCGGAGTGTCAAATGGTTTCGCTTCAGATTGGAGACGAGGGAGTCAAAATAGTCCAGTCTAAGTGGGAGCATAAGCGGCGGACTACGTACAGAGAAAGGGCCTGACGAAAATGCCCTTTGCCGAGTTTCATCTCCCCGTCTCTATCTTTACGGTCTTCGCGCTCTTTATATTCCATGCGGGTCTAGCGACAATCTACAGAAACAGGTCTAATGGGCTACTAGCTCTTGGTTGGTTAAGCCAAGTTGGCTATCTGATGCTTGAGTGGCTCGCCGCAGCTGGAAACTTGCCTTCAAGCACTCCGATCCAATTGGACTGGTTAGGCCTGATGTTCTTTCTCGTTGTAGCTGCCGTCGTCGCTGGTCATCGAGTGAGCTTGGCGCTTATTCTATGGGGCCTTCTCACTGCGAGTGCAGCTCTTGGAGCCAGAACAGGAACAGATTTCTTTGGCCAGACTATGGTTGCCTGTTTTTCAGCTATCATCACCTACACTTTGCTGGCCGTCAGTGTTGTACGTTGTGATAACCGCAGGCTCTTGGCCCTGTTCGCCGGGAGGAGTAGAAAAAATGGGCAGGATAATAGGGGAGCCTCTGCGGTTCCAGAATTTACAGCACGCACCTCGACGGAAGTAGGCTCACGGAAGGCACAGAGTGAATCTACAGAAATATGGAATCATGGCGGAACTTACGAAGTGTTTAATTTGCCGGGTTCACTTCCGAAGCGCTTTACGTCACGACAAAGTGAGGAGCTGCGCGAGCGTGCTTTTCGAGTTGTTCGTACTGGAAAAGGTCTCGTTGCGGGCGCCTTCTTTTTGTATGCATTAATCCAGGTAGTATATCCGTTTAAGGAATCAGTTCCTGGAGAAGTTTGGATCGCTTTCTTCTCGATAGGTACCCTACTCAAGGCTTCGACGGGTCTCGCTTTCGCAAGCTTCTTTTACGCGGTTCAACTTCTGACAGAAGCCCGAATCAGGGATTCCACTCAGAAAGAGGAGCTCGCCGCAATTACCGCTGGAGTAGAGCATGAACTTCGTGCCCCCGTGAGCCGCTTCAGTAAGATCTTGAAGAATCTCGAATTGGAAGTGGGCCAGTTTGGCTATGACAAGATAACTGGCCGTGTGCAGAAATTAAAGAAGGTTAGAGAGCAGATTGTTGTTGTGATGGATATGGTTACCGCAATACGTGAATCGGCGGATGAGTTCTCTCGAAGACGATCAGCAGTTTCGGTAAATGCTGTGTTACATAGGGCAATAGAGATGGCCAACGAACGCGTTGCGGGTGAGCATCCAGTAATCGAAATTTATGGCCAAAAGTTGAATATGATTGTAGATGCAGACTCTGAGAGGCTTGCGCAAGCGTTTTCGAATATTGTTCTCAACGGCGCCGAGGCTGCTTTAGAAAGATCACCCGGGAAGCGCCCGAAAATAGAAATCAGGATAAGACAGGCTGCTGGTCGGGTCGAAATTCTATTTGAAGACTGGGGTGTCGGAATAGAAACGGAAAATATTGCAAACATTTACTATCCATACTACAGCACAAAAGACGACATGAATGCTAACCGTGGCCTGGGCCTATTTATCAGCGATCGAATAGTCCATCTACACGGCGGATCGTTTGATGTCACGAACAAAACTGATCCTCCAGGCGGCGCTCTAGCCATAGTGCAGTTGCCAACTGTCGGTTAGCCGCGAAAGAGAATTGAGATGACCCGAGAAGAGAGCAGCAGGATCGAGTCTGGTTCGAAAGATATGGACTCGGCGTTTCAAGAGCTAATGCTCGAATTCCCAGAAGCTCATTTTCCGGAGTTTCTCGAGCGGCCGTACGATGAAGAGGTTGTGAGAAGAGCTAGAGAGAATCCGTGTGGGGTTCTCCATATCGAAAATGATGAGGACGAGCTGGGGGAGTGGGCTGACTTCTATCGACAGCCACGTGATTTCTATGGAGAAACAGGTGCTCCGGTGAAGTATTTTCGCGCCACAAATGCTCAAGCTGCGACCAGCGCCCTGAAAGCGCATTGGGACGAGATTCATCTGATCCTAGTGGATATCGTTTTGGGCCGAGCAGTCATGGCTGGGGATGAGTGGCTCCTCGACAACAGGGCCCGGCTAGAGGGGAGCGGAAAGATTATTCTTGTATATTCGGGAAACGTTGGCAGAGTCCACGATGCTAAGAGGCTGGCAAAATTCGTAAGCGGAGTATTCGTCAAGGGCAGCGAGGACGATAACCGCATTATGCAGTTGCCCATTCATCTTGCGTATCGCATGGCCACTGAAGAGATGGCAAAGCAAGTCTTGCCGCCGCGCACACGGGGCCAAGAAGACACTAAAGAAATACCATCAGACCAAGTCCTTTTTTCGAAACTGCGGGATCGTCTGGTGGTCAGTTTTTCTCGGTTTATTGGTCAGTTCCCAGATCAAAACAATAAGCGGTGGATTCAAGGGGTGAAGGTACTGAGTTTGTCAGAAGTGCTCCAAGAAGTAGAAAGCGGTAGTAAGCTTGGAGACCAGTTGCTTGACCTATACCTCGAGGATCTTGAAGATCGCTAGGAGATTTCCCGAAATGTTGTCGCGAATGTTATGGGGGCGGACGAAGGCAATTGCGATCCTTCCAGTATACGACGAGCCTACTCGTTACTTGAACCGTCTGCTAGGAAGCTACTGGGAGCAGGTGTCCGAGGAGCTCCTTCAGGAGGAACTTGCTTCTTATAGTCGGCTACGTTCTCGCCTAGACGATGGCGCCAGAGTGGTTTTCTTCGCTGGCCACGGGAACTATGGTGCTTTGCTAACAGCCTCACACCTAGGGATCAACGACGAATCTCACCGCAATGGCTCAGAGCTTTTTAATAAGACAGTCGCGGGTTCGGTATATCCGATATATATTTTTGGTTTTTGCTGCCGCGCCGGGCGGATACTTGGTGACGAAGTAGCCGCTCACGGCGGCGTTTTTTTAGGTTACCGTGAGGATATAGGCTTTGTGACGAAGCCCGAAGGAGACGCTCTATACGATGTTTACCGTGATGTCGTTAAGCTTGTGGGTCGCGAGGTTGCTTCGACGGGCCATTTCTCGAGAAAATCCTACGATAAAGTCAGAAAATTCTACGATTCCCGGATCCGTATTTTAAAGAAGAAGCGGGACAGAGAATCTCGATTGCTGAGGATGAGTCTGAGGCTTCAACTACGTAGCCTGACCTACTCGTCAAATGGAGACTGAAGATGTTTACCTATTTTCGGAACGTGTGGGACTCGATTTTTCTATTACTCGCCGGCGACAGGGTTCAATGGGCCTCGCCAGATCGAAGGCGCCAGAATGTGAGAATCCTCATGGAAGTTCTAGTGACTCTGTTGGTGCTGGTTGCTGGAGGATATATTCTAGTCAGTCCGGACACAGAGAGTTCAGTGAAAAACCTCGCCTCGGGTTTTCTTGGTACCGCCATTGGTTTCTGGTTGACTCCTCCCAGCCAGAGCCAAAATCCGCAATGAATCTCGCCCATTCTAGTCGGCGAACTTCGCCAAAGTGGCAGTCTACCTAGACTATATTGGCAATTGTCGCCCGACATCCGCCACCTTCTCGGAAGCCGGAGACCGCCCCACTCACCCAAAGGGCGGGCGGGGCAGCACAGCTGCCGCGGTGGGAAACGCAGTGACCCCACCGGCAGCACAGCTTACGGGGGGCAAGATTGCAATTGGGCGGCCGAGCAGAGCTCGGCACCAATTGCACGGCCCGCGGCAGAGCCGTCGGGCCTCTTGTCCCTCCAAAGGAGTGATCGCTGACGAGGGGAGCACCCCGCGACCCCCAGAAGAAAGAGCAAATAGTCTTCGATTCTTTAATGGAATCTTAAGGCGATCAAGGAGTAGTGTGGTTCTTTGGCCACTTCGCCGTATTGAATCACCGCTCCCGGCTCGACTGCAAGAATCGGCAACCCAACTTCCCATGAATTCTCGGATTTCTCGCCAGGCTGCCGGGAGAAACCAAGATAGGGGGTGTCTTTGATGTGGCTTTCTGGCCGCATATTCTTTTACCCCCTTTCCCATGCATGGCACCTATACCCATCGCGTCACCTGCAATCTCTATCCCGATCAGTTCTTCAAGCTGTCGCATACGGCGCAGAAGTTCAATACGCGGCTGGCGCCGTTCCTTCGTGAAGCGGCATTAGCTCACATTGAGAAACGTTCTCTCCTCCCGCCGACGCTCCAGAAGGAACTCAACGGCATTGTGCAGGAAGTTCGCCGCGTCGGTACCAATCTGAACCAGATCGCCAAGCGCGCCAACACCTACCAACGGGTCACCCACGACGATCTTCGCAATGCCGGCAAGTTGGTGGTGACCTTGGAACGGCAGGTCACGGTGCTTCATCACGCTCTTGCTTCTCTGCCTCGTGATCCTGAAATCCATGACGCGTAAAAGCCGCACCTTCGGCCAGCTCTTGCGCTATATCGACGGCTCTAAAGAGGTCGGACCGCCGTTGGTGCACAACTTGCGGAGTGCGGTGGATGACCTTGAAGCCATCCGTCGGGAGTTTTTCCAGAATTCTCTCGCGTTGAGAAAGCGCAAGAATGGCAACATTCTTTTCCACGAAATCCTCAGCTTCGGCGCCGACGACAAAGAGCGGGTGACGCCAGCGGTCGTTGAGGCCGTGACTCGGCATTTCCTCGAGCTTCGTGCCCCGTATGCTCTGGCGTATGCGCGGGCGCATTTCGATACAAACTGTCCGCATGTGCATCTCGTAATTTCGGCGAATACTGTTGGCAGTTCCGAGCGTTTGCGGCTTTCCCAAGCTGAATTTCAGAAGCTGAAGGAGCAGCTCAACCAGTACGTTCGCTCGCATTTTCCGGCATTGGAGCACTCGGTATCCGCTGGTCGGCGATCTACTGGAAAAGGAGCACGCCGAACCCGTGCTGAGCAGGAACGTCGGCGCCGCGGTGATCTCGAGAATGTCGTAGAACGCCTGATCGGAGACGTGTGAGATGTCGATCATGATGCCGAGCCGGTTCATCTCGGCGGTGACCTGCTCGCCGAACGGACTGAGCCCGTTCCAGGTTTGCTCCTCGGAGTAGGACGAATCGCAGATTTGGTTGTCCTCGGAGTGCGTCAGCGTGATGTAGCGGATGCCGCGGTCGTAGAAATGCTGCAGATTGGCGAGGTCGTCTTCGACGGGCGCGCCGTTCTCGATGCCCATGGGCAGCGAGATGATGCCGTTCTCGAAGTTTTGTCGAAGATCCTCCGGCGAGCGCGCGACGGCGAACTTGTCGGGCCAGCGGGTCTCGAACGATTCCACCATGTCGATCAGCTCGTCGGCGAGCTCCTTGGCACCGCCGCTCTCCTGGTACGACGCCGGGATGTAGATCGACATGAACGGCGCGTCCAGGCCGCCGGCGCGGGCGCGTGGATAGTCGAAGTGCCCGTCCTCGGTGCGGACCGAGATGTCGTCCATCT